>CAUYLG010048380.1:0-19297 GCA_963573385.1 Cacajao melanocephalus | reverse complement strand
GGAAGGAGGGAAGGAGGGAAGGAGGGAGGGAGGGAGGGAGGGAGGGAAGGAGGGAGGGAGGGAGGGAGGGAAGGAGGGAGGGAGGGAGGGAGGGAAGGAGGGAGGGAGGGAGGGAGGGAAGGAAACCACAATTATAAAAGTTCATTTGCAACATTTGGAAGGAGCTACTGGGTAATGGTTAGCATTTTTCTAGTTAGAGATTTTGATTTAAATTCAGACTGGTGCCTGATGGCGGTGTGGCCTGTGAGCAACTTACTTAAATTTTCCGTTTGCTCAGCTGTAAACTCTCTGCCTGGAATAGTGCCTGTCACACAGAGGGAATGCAGTTAATCTTTGTTGAATGAATGAATAAAAGACTCATACAAAATGTGTAATTCTTTCCTAATGGGATTGTGGTAAAGATAAAATTAAACAGTATCTAGTAGCTTATTACTATTAGAATATGTCTGAAATTGAAACTGGTCTATATGCTGGGTTATGTAGAGTTACACATGCAAGGGGCAGCCTTTCCTAGGCCCTTGACATGTGTTTTAAGATCCAAAGTTATACCTGGGCATATGTGGCCCCAGCGCTTCTGCTGTGTTGTCACCTCATGGATGAGTCATCTGTACCTCACAACCTTTAACACCCCTGTCCTGTGGATTATTATATACCTCATTCCATAACATAGTATATAGATGAATGATGTAGAATTTCACATACAGTGCTTAGGGAATTGCTTAGTAAATGAAACAAATGAGAGGAAGCTAACGGAGAGGGTGAGAGAGATGTTAGGACATCATTGCCGGGAGCCCCTTTGCAAATCATGCACCTCTTGACCCTCACTACACCCTTCTCTTGCCAGTCCAGCACAGTGGAGGTGTTGCAGGTTGCCAGCCCTAGGTATGCCCGTCCACACTTAGAGCACAAATTTTATTAAGTTGCAAAATCCTAGATTCTCTCTCTCTCTCTCTCTCTCTCTCTCTCCTTAAACTTAGGTGTAAATCTTTCTTTTTTCTTCAACTTTAAGTTCAGGGATACATGTGCAAGTTTGTTGCATGGGGAAACATGTGGCATGGTGGACTGCTGCACAGATCATCCCATCACCTGGGATTTAAGCCCAACATCCATTAAAAATCCTAGTTCTCTTATATCCACTCATCATTTTCTGAAGTAAAACCAATGTGGGTGAATGTGGAGTATGGATAAGTAAAATTACACGAATTCAAGGAAGTCTGTCATTAAGTGAACAAAAACTGACACCGTACATGAGCATTCCGATAAGGGATGAAATCCTTATAGTTGGAGTGAATGTGGAGTTAGCATAGCATCTGCACATCCTTCTCTACTTTTAAGACTCTGCTTTATAATTATAGAGGCAACATGGTGGGCTGAGCAGATGTGGAAATTGCCATCCCATTCCTCTGCTCTGCCTAAGTCTATACACAAAGAAACACTGGATAAAATATATATTAAAATATATCGTAGATAAATTCAAATGAAAGAACAGAAACAAATAGGAGTCTGATGCGAAGAGAAAACTCAAAGCCATTTTGATGAATGAAAGTGGATGCCAAGTCGTCCTTGGTGGTATGTGTAATGGGCTGGTGTCTGCACAACTGGAAGGTGTTAGGAAGTTGACAATGGACTCCCCAAATTGTGGAGCTTTGAA
Source organism: Cacajao melanocephalus (assembly GCA_963573385.1). Taxonomy (NCBI): domain Eukaryota; kingdom Metazoa; phylum Chordata; class Mammalia; order Primates; family Pitheciidae; genus Cacajao; species Cacajao melanocephalus. The sequence continues at coordinate 17,646 of CAUYLG010048380.1, read as the reverse complement.
GGAATTGTGAAGTTCATGAATTTCGAGTAAATTAACTCTATTCGTTAGTAGCAATACTTGGGCACAGTTGGATGCCAGATCACTGTACTAGACTGTGATAAACAGGCTTCCACAAGAAATATGAGCACCTAAGACTGTGGGTGGGGCATGGATACACACTACTTTCCAGGACAGGGACTTGGCTGAGAAACCAATGTTAAAACTAGCATGGAACCATTGAAACTCATCAAACTGTTAGAGGCACATGCTGAACTTCCCTAGGCAAGAGGCTGCCTGCCCCCCTTATTTCAAAGCACAGGAAGCATTTCCACAACTTCTGCCAGAAATGAGCTCAGTCAAATAATATAAAAAACTCACCACCAATAGAGATTCAAAACACAGAACACTTGTGACCATTCACGTGCAGAATCTACAGATTGTTGAATCACATGAAAGGAATTTTTCAAATAAATATTTTAAATAGTCAAAGAGGTAGAGAAATAAATGGGATCTATGAAATAAATTCAAGATATTGGGGAAAAGCACAACTGGATTTATTAAGAACATAATAGTAGTTCTAAAAATGGAAATATGATGGTTGAAGTATGATCATTGAAACTTAAACTAATTAACAGATAAATGGTAGACTACACCCAGCTGAAGAAAACATTTGTGAATTAGAAACTAGATTTGAGAAACTCACTCAGAACGCAAAATAGTGAAAAAAAATGGAATATATAAAAAAGAAGTTATAAGATGAATACATTAATTAAATACTTAAACATAAGCATTAGTAGATGTTCCAAAGGTGAATGGTAGAAGAATGGGGTACAGGCAATGTTCAAAATGATAATTGGTAGGAGTTTTCCAAACCTGAAGAAAAGTAGATGGGGCAGGGGAAGGATTTACAGCAGGGCTTACTTTATTCAAAGAGCCTCACCTGATCCCACGAATTGGGTTGGCTGCCCTTGATCTGTGCTCCAATTTTACATATTTTGTCATTACCCCTGACACTCTGGGCTCAGGAGTGGTTTCTTATTTATCATGTACATGAAGTCCCTAATATCCTTGGCACATAAAAGGAACTTAATGAATATATGTGGAAGAAAGAAAGGAGAGAAGGAAGGAGAGAAGGCGATGGAAGAAGGAGGAAAAGGAGGGAAGAATAAAGGCTTGGGTGAAGGAGGAAGAGAAAAAAGGAGGAGGAGCCTTAAATACTAAAAAAACCACCTGGAACCAGTTACATATATGTGTATGCATGCATATACTGAACATAAACATATACCCATACATATCCACTGGATATTGCCTAACAAAACTCATTGTCTTACATACAAGCCTATTTAACATTTTTACATAAAGGATTTTATTTCCAGAGAGATGGGAAAACGATTTCCAAAGTTGGAAATGCTATATACTCAACATCTTTTCAAAGTACAGCTATGATGAATAGAAACGAGTAACCGGTTGTATCAAAAACAAACACAAAACTTAACAAGTTCAGTGAATGCTTAGTGCTCACTTGGTCATTGACATCCTGCCCTTTGACTTTTTTGAGATGGCGTCACCCAGGCTGGAGTGCAGCGGCGTGATCTTGGCTCACTGCAACATCCACTTCCCAGGTTCAAGCGATTTTCCTGCCTCAGCCTCCCGAGTAGCTGGGATTACAGATGGGCACCATTGTGCCTGGCTAATTTTGTATTTTTAGTAGAGACGGGTTTACGCCATGTTGGCCAGGCTGGTCTCCAACTCTTGATCTCAAGAGATCCACCCACCTTGGCCTCCCAAAGTGCTGGGATTACAGGCGTGAGCTACCACACCTGGCCAGTGCTTGCCTTTTGAATGTATCTTGCAGATTTGGGTGATTGAAGTATTTTAACTTTTTACCCATAGTTGAACCAAGATGTATCTGCACACTATTTAAAAGCTAACATATTCTACCCCCAGAGACTGACTTTTCAGCAGTGGTTGACATGATAAATGCTGATGTTCAATTTATAAAATAATTTTCTTTTTTAAAAGAGTGAAAATTTGAAGTTATAAAAGTCATGAGAAAAATGTTTGTGGAGGAATTTCAGTATATTTTATTGAATAAACTTTATTCTTTTAAAATGTTTTAATAAATGTCATAGACGTATTTGAGGAATAAACTTCCACGTATTGAAGACGTGTGATGTTCTCCAATGGTGATTCACATACATTATATCCTTTAGTCTTCTCCCTCTGTCCCCCCCAACCCCCACCCCCACCAGCCCACACTTTAGAGATGAAGAAATTGAGACCAAATGTGCTGTGTATCTTGCCTAAGGTCACACAGTAGAAAAAAGTAAAGTTGACTCGGGGGTGGCTGTCTCCAGATCTCTTCCTCTGTGCTTTGTCAAGTACATATGCATTCACAGATTTATTGCCTAGATTGTTGTAATAGTCTGTGTGAGCCATGTTTGATATATAAACATGAGTGGTGTGAACATTTAATGCACTATTCTTTCCTATCCAGTAATGAGGGAGTACCTCACTGTGAATTCATCCTCCTGCTGTAAACTAAAATGAAACCAGACCAAATACATAAAGCAACATAAGCCACAAAGGACCATGATCCCTAAAAAAGAAGAAACACCTACCTAAGTGAGTCAATAACCATTCTACTATTTTGTCTAGAAGCAGTTTTTGAACCAAAGTGGAGGTTATGGAGTCCAAGAAGATCATGGAGCTCTCACTAGGCTGATGAGGAGTTCAGAAAGTGGAAAATCTAGGATGAATTCTAGAGTGCTGGATTGGAATTAAGGTTTTAATGTGAGCTCATGGTTTACAATAAATACAGAAATAAACATAGATGTAAGTATGTTATATATACATATTTTCCAGTCTTATCTACTGAGCGGGATTGGGAGCAACAATAATCTAATATTCATTAGCAGAACTGGAGCCTAAATCTTGGCTTCCAACTACCATTTTCCTCTAAAAGGAACTATGACTTTCTAAGAATGGTCAATTTCAGGGCTGCATCAGCAAAAGTACAACACAAGCCTGAGATATATTGTTATGCCAAAAAGTAATAAACTGTTAAAGAATGCAAAAGCTCAATGACAAAAAATAAATAAATAAAAGAGACAAATCTCCTTAAGATGATAAGCAACTTCAGCAAAGTCTCAGGATACAAAATCAATGTGCAAAAATCACAAGCATTCCTATACACCAATAGCAGACAAACAGAGAGCCAAATCATGAGCGAACTCCCATTCACAATTGCTACAAAGAGAATAAAATACCTAGGAATGCAACTAACAAGGGATGTGAAGGACCTCTTCAAGGAGAACTATAAACCACTGCTCAAAGAAATAAGAGAGGACACAAACAGATGGAAAAACATTGCTCATGGTTCGGAAGAATTAATATGAAAATGGCCATACTGCCCAAAGTAATTTATAGATTCAATGCTATCCCCATAAAACTACCATTGACCTTCTTCACAGAAGTGGAAAAAACAACCTTAAACTTCACATGGAACCAAAAAGACGCCTGCATAGCCAAGACAATCCTAAGCAAAAAAAAACAAAGCTGGAGGCATCACGTTATCTGACTTCAAGCTGTACTACAAGACTACAGTAATCAAAACAGCATAGTACTGGTACCAAAACAGAGATATAGACCAATGAAACAGAACAGAGGCCTCAGAAGTAACGCCGCACATCTACAACCATCGGATCTTTGACAAACCTGACAAAAACAAGCAATGGGGAAAGGATTTTCTGTTTAATAAATGGTGTTGGGAAAACTGGCTTGCCATGTGCAGAAAGATGAAACTGGACCCTTTCCTTACACCTTATACAAAAATGAGCTCCAGATGGAGTAAAGATTTAAACATAAGACTTAACACCATAAAAACCCTAGAAGAAAACATAGGCAAAACCATTCAGGACATAGGCATGGGCAAAGACTTCATAACTAAAACACCAAAAGCAATGGCAACTAAAGCCACAATAGACAAATGGGACCTAATTAAACTTAAGAGCTTCTGCACATCAAAAGAAACTATCATTAGAGTAAACCGGCAACAAACATAATGGGAAAAAATTTTTGCAAACTACCCATCTGACAAAGGGCTAATATCCAGAATCTACAAAGAATGTAAACACATTTACAAGAAAAAAAACAACCCCATCAAAAAGTGGAGGAAGGATATGAACAGACAGTTTTCTAAAGAAGACAGTCAACAAATATATGAAAAAAATGCTCATCATCACTGGTCATTAGAGAAATGCAAATCAAAACCACACTGAGATACCATCTCTCACCAGTCAGAATGGTGATCATTAAAAAATCTGGACACAACAGATGCTGGAGAAGATGTGGAGAAATAGGAATGCTTTTACACTGTTGGTTGGAATGTAAATTAGTTCAACCATTGTGGAAGACAGTGTGGCGATTCCTCAAGGATCTAGAACTAGAAATACCTGGCAAACCCATTACTGGGTATATACCCAAAGGATTATAAATCATTCTATTATAAAGTCAGATGCACAAGTATGTTCTTTGTGGCACTGTTTACAATAGCAAAGACCTGGAACCAACCCAAATGCCCATCAATGATAGACTGGATAAAGAAAATGTGGCACATACACACCATAGAATACTATGCAGCCATAAAAAAGGATGAGTTCGTGTCCTTTGCAGTGACATGGATGAGGCTGAAAACCATCATTCTCAACAAACTGACACAAGAACAGAAAACCAAACATCACATGTTCTCACTCATAAGTGGTTGTTGAACAACGAGAACACATAGACACAGAGAGGGGAACATCACACACTGGGACCTACTTCTGGATGGGAGAGTTAGGGGAGGACTAGCAGGGGGTGGGGAATTGGGGAGGGACACCATAAGAGAAATACCTAATGTAGGTGATGGGGGAATGGATGTAGTAAACCACTATTCAACTGTATACCTATGTAACAATCCTGTACGATCTGCACATCTACCCCAGAACTTGAAGTATAGCAAAAAAAATAGAGAGACAGAGAACCTGTCAAAAACTGCAAAAGTAGCTACTGGTTTAAGCAGGGATAATTTAAGGGAAAAAATTGTAGTCAGTAGTAAATTCTAATTCATTGAATTAAATAAGAAACCATGAGACCATAAAGATATAAATAAATTAGTGAATGAATAAAACGTTTGGTGAATAATAGCATATTTACATACTTTCAAAGTAATTGATCACAAAATACAAAATACATATTAATTACAAATTGGAAAGAGTAATGTCACCTGGCAGACAGGATCCTAAACAAATGATCAAAGTGCACATGATGAGAGAAGGAATATATTGATCTTATGCATTCTCTGATAGGACGCAACAAGAACACCCAAATGTAATGAGGAGCAAGCATTAGACAGGTCCAAATCAGGGGTCATTCTACAAAATAATTGGCCTGTAAATGCCAAAACAGTCAAGTTCATGAAAATCAAGGAAATTTTGAGAAACTTTTCCAGACTGAATCAGACTAAAAAAAAAATGACCAAAAATAATGTAATGACTGTTTCTCAGCTAAGTCCTCATTCTGTAAAGGTATTATTGGAACAATTGAAAACTGGCCCTGAGTATTCAATGGTAGGAATATGTCATTATCAACTTCCTGATTTTGATTATATTAGCTAGCTTATATAAGATTGAAATAATACAAGTATATTTTCTGACTACAACACAGTTAAAATAGACATCAATAGAAAAAACACCCTGGAAAAATCCTAAAGTATTTAGAAATTAAATAACATGTTTACAAATAATCATGGATCAAGAGAAAATCCTAAGAAAATTATTAAAATTTTTCAAAATGAGTAAGAATGCTAACAAAGTTACAAGTTAGTAAAACTGACAAAAGACATAAAAGCAAATATTGATCTGTTTAACAGAAAATCTGTATTTATTAAATAGGTTGAATTTATAATAAAAATTCTTCCAAAAAAGAAAATTCCAGGCCCAAATTGCTTCAGTGGTATATTCTACAAAATTGTGGTAGAAAAAGTAATATAAGTCTTCTATAAACTCTATCAGGAAATAGAGGAAAAAAGACATTTCCAACATATTTCACTAAACCAGCAAAATCCTGGTAACTAAACCAGAAAGGGACATGACAAGAAAAGAAAACTATGGATCAATATCTCTCTTCAGTGTATTAGTTGAATGAAACACTTGGTATCTTGCAGGAATCATTTGCAGACAGAAAAAAATTGACTCCTTGAAGAAACTTCCAGCAAAGTTGCAAAGATTTTTGAGCACAGCTTGATAAAAATAAAATGTAAGTGGGCACAGACTAGAAGAAAAGACAAAAACAATCAGTGTGTAAGAGTTCTCAGACTAGGTGATTGTCTGAGATTGTATGATATCATTGGCAAACAATAATATACTTGTATTAATGTGATTTTTAAAAATTGAAATCAAATTCACATAATGTAAAAATAATTTAAAGTATACAATTTAGGGTCATTTAGTACATTCATATACATAACCATCACCTTTATCTAGTTGCACAGTTTTCCTCACTCCAAAAGCAAACTCCATCCCCATTTGCCCTTCCCCCAGCCCTAACAACCATTATTCTATTTTCCGTATCTCTAGATTTACTTATTCTGGATATTCCATATAAAAGGAATCATATAATATGTCATCTTTTGTATCTGGTGATTTTGACCAGGGTCTTTACCCTTCATGCATCTGATTTCTTTGCCCTGAAGGCTTCAGGAGAAAATGATTTATTTCAAAATGTTAACCAGTTAATATATGCCTAAATTAGGAGCTCTCACATGAGCTTGCATCTTGGAGAGTTGTAAGCAGAGGTCTTAGCACCTATCTTGGAATGTTATCACGTCCAGTTTGAGTTAGTGGTGGTGGTGATGGTGAGAACAGGATTGGAACCTTCACTAGGCCATAGGCATGAAAGACCAAGCAGTGTCATCCAAACACAGATTTTGGACTCAGAGCAGGAGCTACGCTCTCAGAAACCATTTCTGTAGGCCTCCCCACTGTGTGGTGAACAGGGCAACTGCAGGGGAAAAGGAAGTGCTGCCACTAGCTCCTGCTTGGCGGCTGCATCAGTGAGCCCATCGGTCATTTCACTCATCTGGGTCCTGGATTTCTTATCAAATTGAGCTGGCTGGACTACATCATGTCCAAAGTTCCTTCCTATTCTACACTTTTTGGACACTCTCAGCTGGAATGCCATTGCCAGAAATAAATACAGTGACTATAGGGACAGATGTGGTAGCCTGGAAGGTGAGGGCCACAAAAGAAAATTTCCAGTGCTCTGTTATGTAATAGATTATTACATAACAGCTTATTATGAGGAAAAGAGAGATGCATAACAGAATAGAACCATTCAGTCAGTGCTTTTTATGAGTTACTGTGCTAAACACTTAGATTTACTAATTCATTTGTAACTTACAAGAATCCACGAGGTACAACTTGTTATTACCCTCTGTAATTTCAGAGAGCTGAAGTTAAGAGGGATTAACTTTTTGAGACAGCTAGTAAGTGGGCGAGTTGGCATGTCACTCCATAGCTTATTTTGCAATATGTGTACCTTAAGACTATGTATTAATATGTATTAATAACTAAAGTGACTTCTAAAACATACATCCATGTAGCGCAAGTAGGGCTGGAGATAAATTCACTCATGGTGGTAACTAAACAGAGACATGTTGATGGTTTAGTCAGGGCACTTAGGATGGTCACGTGAATGTCCAACTTCTGGGACCTCAAAATTTCACTCAATCAGTAGTATTCCAAAAGTTACATTAAGAGGACATTGGGTACTTTTTATGGCATTCTTCAGTATAGAAATTGATTTCAATTCTATGTGGTAGTGTTCCTAACCCCTAACTCTGAATCTAGAGAGCACTAATTTAAACTCTCTCCCTCTTATTTGTAACATCATTTTCCAGGAGGGATTGAATTGTGGATTGGCACTATGCACTTGGAAAGGTCTTCAAAATACTATTAAATATAGGACACTTTTGCATTGGTCATAAGTAACTTTTTAAGCATTTGTAGTTTATGAAAAGAGACTACGCCTATTTGTAGCCTTTCAACTGACTGCTAAATGTCAACTATTTGTTTTTAGTATCAGTCAGAGTCCCATAGGAAAGAAAGGGCATTCTCCAGCTGGAAACTTCACTAAAGCGGCATTTACAATGTTTAAGAGACTATTTACTGGATTAAGGAAACTGATGAGAGGTAAAAAAACACGATGGGGCTAGCAATTGCAGGGAACCAACACCAATCCTAGGAGGAGCAATTAATGAAACCTTGCTGAATAACTGGAGGTAACTTCCAGCAACCTAGAGGTCAACCTACTGGACCTGCGGACTTCTGTAGACCGGCATCTTACCTACTGTACCCCATAGGGAGGGAACCAGTTGGGTAATTGTACAGAACCTTTTCTCCAACCTCTGATTCACTCTTCATGCAGCCTATGAACAAACCTAGTCAGAACAGGATAAGGAAACTTGTAGACAGTCAGTAAAGATCAAATCCCAGAGTGGAGAGGAGTAAAGAATGGATATAGAAAGGCAATGGAAATACTCCAGAAATATATAGTCACATATATATTACCATCTTTCCATGCCAACTATATCCCAGAAGATGGTAGATGAAAATGGGAAATAATCTTGGAATTATCTTTCTGATATAAGCTCTGACCATCTCCCATGCTAAAAATGCAAAGAAGGGAAGATGGTTATACATTATATATTTACAGTATGGTGTACAACAGATCAATGCCAAGGAAAATAAAGGTGATTTCCATTGGAAGATGACAACTTTGCCCGGTGCTGCTAATGGGTAGTTGACTAGTTAGTGGAGCTAGTTGAGCCCTTGTTAAGGTCATCTGAATTTATAACTATTAATTCAGGCCACTGAATTTATAGCTATTAATATAATTACTATTACCCAAGAGCTTTTCACCTTCAGATGATTTCTTATTGCTCATTAACATTCTTTTCTTTCTGATTGAAGTACTCCCTTTAGCATTTCTTGTAGGAAAACCTTGTGTTGAAATTTGAAATTCAACTGCTTTTGAAATTCTTCTGCTTTTGTTTGTTTGGGGAAGTTGTTATTTCTCCTGCATGTTTGAAGGATATTTTTGTCAGGTAAAAGTTTTTTTTTCTTTCAGCACTTATTAATTTTTTTCTATTATACTTTAAGTTCTGGGATACATATGCGGAATGTGCAGGTTTGTTACAAAGGTAAACATGTACATGGTGGTTTGCTGCATTCATCCATCTGTCATCTACATTAGGTATTTCTCCTAATGCTCTCCCCCCTCTAGTCCCCCACCCCCCCAACAGGCCCCAGTTCAGCACTTTAAATATGTCATGCCACCTTCTTATTTTTGTTATTATTATGCTTTAAGTTCTGGGGTACATGTGCAGAACATGCAGGTTTGTTACATAGTTATACATGTGCCATGGTGGTTTGCTGCATCCGTCACCTCATCATCTACATTAGGTATTTCTCCTAATGCTATCCCTCCCCTAGCCCCACATTCCAACAGGCCCCGGTGTGTGATGTTCCCATCCCTGTGTCCATGAGCTCTCATTGTTCAACTCCCACTATGAGTGAGAACATGCAGTGTTTGGTTTTCTGTTCTTTTGTTACTTTGCTGAAAATGATGGTTTCAGCTTCATCCATGTCCCTGCAAAGGACATGAACTCATCCTTTTTTTATAGCTGCATAGTATTCTAAGGTATATATGTGCCACATTTTCCTTAAAAAATGATGGTTAGATGCCACAAAGTAGGTGGCAATGCCTTAACTGTATGCGTGTTGCCAGGCCCAAGGGCCTGTTCCATTCTTGTCAAGGAGGGTGCTAAACTTCCCTCCTTTCATGCAACACTGTCACGCCACTTTCTCCTGGCCTATTAGGTTTCTACAGCAAGCTTTTGTTTGCTTCCAGATGTTTTGGAACTTCATTGTATGTTATTTGTTTCTTTTTATTGCTGCTTTTAGGATACTTTTTTTTATCCTTGACCTTTGGGAGTTTGATTATTAAATGCCTTGAGGTAGTCTTTGGGTTAAATCTGCTTGGTGTTCTCTAACCTTCTTGTACTTAGATATTGATATCTTTCTGTAGCTTTGGAAGTTCTCGTTCTTGGTTCCTTTGAATAATCTTTCTACCCCTGTCTCTCTTTCTAGCTCCTTTTTAAGGCCAATAACTCTTACATTTTCCCTTTTGAGGCTATTTTCTAGGTCCTGTAGGCATGCTTCATTTTTATTTTTTTATTTTGCCTCCTCTGTGTATTTTCAAGTAGTCTGTCTTCAAGCTAATTCTTTCTTCTGCTTGATCAATTCTTCTATTAAAAGACCCTGATGCATTCTTCAGTATAGAAATTCCATTTTGGCTCCAAAATTTCTGCTTGATTCTTTTTCAATTATTTTAATCTCTTCGTTCAATTTGCCTGATATAATTCTCTGTGTTATCTTGAATTTCTTTGAGTTTCCTCAGCACAGCCATTTTGAATTCTCTGCTGAAAGGCCACGTGTCTCTGTTTCTCTAGGATTGGTTCCTGGTGGCTTATTTAGTTCATTGGGCAAGGTCATGTTTTCCTGGATGGTGTTGAGGCTTGTAGATGTTCTTTGGTGTCTGGGCATTGAACAGTCAGATATTAACTGTAGTCTTCTCAGTCTGGGCTTATTTGTACCCATCCTTCTTTGGAAAGCTTTCCAGATATTCTAAAGGACTTATGTGTTGTGATCTAAACTGTATTTGCTTTAGGAGGAGCCCCAAGCCCAGTAACACTGTGGTGCTTGCAGACTTGTAGAGGTACCCCCTTGATGGTCTAGGACAAGATCCAGAAGAATTATCTGGATTACCAGGCAAAGATATGTTCTCCTCCCTTAATTTTTCCCAAATAAACAAAGTACCTCTTTCTGTTCTGAGACACCTACAGCTGGCGGTGATGTGACACAAGCACCCCTGTGGGTTAGACCTGAAACCAGCACAGCACTGGGTCCTGCCCAAGGCCTGCTTTAACCACTCCCTGACTGCCACCTATGTTCGCTTAAGGCCCTTGGGCTCTACAATTAGCAGGTTGCAATGCCAACCTGGCCCACATCTTTCCCTTCAGAGTAGCGAGTTCTCCCAGGCCTTGGGCATTATCAGAGATGCTGTCTGGGAACCAGGGATTAGAATCAAAAACCTTAGACATCTCCTTGGTGTTCTACTGTACTGTGGCTGCAGCTGAGCTGGCACTCAAACCACAAGACACAGTCCTTCTCACTCTTCCCTCTTCTCTTTAAAGGCAGAGGAGCCTCACCCCATGGCCACTACCACCACAACCCCACAGGGAATAGTGCAGGCTACCACTGATGTTCCTTTAAGGCCCAAGGGCTTTTTAGTCAGTTTGTAGTGACTACCGCCTGGCCTAGCACTCACCCTTCAGGGCAACGGGATCTCCTCTGGCCCAGGGCAGGACCAGAAATGCCATTCAATAGCCAAGTCCTGGAACTGGGGACCCCAAAAGCCTGCTTGGATCTCTACCACCCTGTAGCTGAGTTAGTACCTAAGGTGCAAGACAAAGTCCCCTTTGCTTTTTCCTCCATTTTCTCAAGTGGAAGGAGTCTCACCCTGTAGCCATTACAGCTGGAATGTGCTGAATGTCACTTGAAGCCAGCAAGTCTCAGAGTCTCACTCAGGATCTTTAATATAGATCCTGGGCATTACTGCTGGTTATTCAGGTCCCAAGGGCTTTTCAGTTAGCAGGTGATGAATTCTGCCTGGACTGAGTCCTTCCCTTCAAGACACCAGGTTCCCTTCTGGCAGGGTGATCTAGAAATGTCATTCAGGAACTAGGGCCTGGAAAAGGGGCTTCAACACCCTGACAGGTGCCCTATCCTGCTGTGTCCGAGCCGTATCCATGATCCAAGACAAAGTCTGCCCCCACTCTTTTCTCTCCTCTCTTCAAGAAGAGAGAAAGAGTCTCTTTGAAAGCTATGAACTGTGCAGCTTGGCGTTAGGGGAGTGGTGATGCCAGCACTCCCTTAGCTACCCCTCTGGTGTCTCTGTACATTATATGCCCTCCAGTTTATTGTCTCTGGGTCCAATTTAACACTAGGACTTACCTAGAAGTTGCCATCCATGTCATCTAGATTGTCTTTCTAGTTTATGTAGAGCTCAAGAGCACTTTAGCCCAGAGTAGTAAGGTCTGTAGGAACTCACATTTGGACCACTGGGATCAGTGATTTCACTCTGGCTAGGGATGGTTTAAATGCTCCCTCCCTTGAGCATCAGCTGAGTTTGGTTCAGTTTTGTTTTCTGTTATAATAGGGCAACACTGAGTTCAATGTCTCATAAATGCTGTGTCTTCCTCTCCCCAGCATGGCAAAATGCTCTCTGCATCTCACTGCCACTGTGGGGGATGGGGGAGGGTGTCATTGGTGATCAAGATTGTTTTTCCTTTCTCTTTAATGCCTCTTTCAGTGACGTGAAGTTAAAACCAGGTACTGTGTGGGTGCTCACCTTATTTTTGGTTCTTATGAAAGTGCTTTTTGGTTTTTGGTGTAGATAGTTCTTAAGTCGGTGTCCTTATTGCGGGGGTTAAGGGGGGCAATTGGTGGAGCCTTCTATTCTGCTATCTTGCCCTGCCTCTCTGTCCTTATGCATTTATTTGTATGTCCTTTGGACCTGTCATATGTCCTTATGCTATCTCTAGCTATCTAAGACCTCTAGCGTGGTATGAAATCTGGGTCTTTGCTCATTAAATAGCCCATCATTTGAATATATTTTTAAGTTTTAAAATCTCAGCTCTAACTAAAACACTTCTCCTGGGTCCTATTCTGATGGAATCTGCATAATTGGATGTACAAACTGAGAAACCAATCCAAGAAAGGCTGTGTTTAATGGTGAATACATGTTTAATACAGCACCCCATTTGCAATATGAAAGGGATATTCAATAGTTCAACACACAGAAGTGTCTGAAGCAGGAGACTCTTTGCTTACACCTATCAAATTGCAATGGAAACCATCTCGACTACTCTGTAATATGAGATCAAGGTTTTTTTTAAAAAAATTGTCTTTAAATGGTCATTCATTTATTCAAAGCAGCATTTATTCAAGGTCTGCTACATGCCAGGTATCATGTAGTATTAAGCACAATGATAAAAATCACTTTTGACACCCATGAGATGTTCACAATCAAGATGTTCTGGACCATGTCAAAGATATACAATGCAATGAGGTCTATGAGTGTCGAATGCCAGGGGTTATTGCAATAGAGAATAGGAGAAACGGTTTCAAATTGGGAAGTAGAAGGTGATGGAGATTCAGAAAAAGCTTTCTGAGGTGACTCTTGAACTGAGCTCTGAGGAGCTAGTAGGAAAGAGGTAAATGAAGAAAGGGGGAAAGATTTTTCAGACCCCAAATTGGCATGGCAGCCTGGGACATTTCGGGAATAGGGACAGGGAATTCCTGTGTAAAGTATCAGAAGCTGAGACTGGAAAGTGAGTCAGGAACAGAACCTTAAGATCACTGTAGTTCAAGCACAGGACTCTGGACTTTATACTGAAGGCAATGAGGAGTAATTTTAATGAGTGTCAATACAACCCAATAAATTATACACAATGTGTTTAAGTTTGTATCACTCTGATAAAAGTCATAACAGAGACAACACTTTATAATCACTGTGCTATTTCATTTTCATTCTAGGCACACAAGAAGACATTCTCCAGATCACCTGGCATCTAGCTGGGGCCACAGGATTTTTCTGGCCAATGGAATATGTGCAGAAATGATGTACGTGACATCAGGGGCCAGCCTCTAAATATCCTGTGTCATGCCCCACACTGTGTTCATTCACCTCTCAGTTAACTAAATGGAAGTAATGCAAGGAAGGACTCCAAGGAAGCCCTAGTGGTAACGAAGCTACGTGATGGGAGAACTGCTGCCACCACAGTTCTGGAAAAAGAGTTGTTCAGGAGAACGGCCACTGGACTACAGCATGCCAATGGAATAAACATTTGTTGTGGTAAGTGGCTGGGATTTGGCAATTGGTTTTTAAAACAGGTAACATGAATTACACTAATATAAGTCCATCAGATCCTCAGCAAGGGAGTTATATAATCAAGTTTGTTAGTAAGATTCCTCCAGCAGCTACATAAAGAACTAAGTAGAGATGGTGTGAGCAACTTGAAGGGAGGGAAGTCAGTCATGTGATTTGTGCAACCAGGCACACAGGAAACGACGTCTTGGATCACAGCAGGGGCAGTAAAGATGGCAAGACGATGCAATTACAGGATGTCAACAGGACAGAGTCAAAGTGTTCAGTGATTAGCTTCATGGGTGTAGAGCAGTGGTTCTTAACCTTGGCTGTATTCTAGAATCACCTTAGAAGCTTTTAACAAGGGCAATTACCCAGCTGCACCTGAGATCAGTTAGATCAGAATGAATATTGTTTTTAAACCCCCCAAGTAATTCTAATAGACAGCCAAGGATGAGAAACACAGGTACAGACCAGTAGTTCTCAATATGTGGTCCCTGGATCAGCAGCATCAGCATTATTTGGGAACTTCTTAAAAACGTGAATTTTCGTGCCCTACCTAGGGTGAACAACTGGTCTGGCTTACCTGAAACTGAAGACTTTCTTGAGATAAAAGATCCGGGAAAGATGGCACATATGTATAAACCCAGCACTTTGGGAGGCGAAGACAGGAGGATTGCTTGAGCCCAGGAGTTCAGGACCAGGCTGAACAATATAGCAAGACCCCCATCTCTACAAATTTTTTTAAAAAAATAGCCAGGCATTGTGGTGTGCACCTGTAGTCTCAGCTACTTGGGAGGCTGAGGTGAGAGGTTTTCTTGAGTCAAAGAGTTTGAAGCTGCCGTGAGCCATGATCATGACACTACACTTCAGCTTGGGCAACAGAGTAAGACACTGTATCTAAAAAAAAGCGGGGGTTGGAGAGAGAAAAGACTTTTAGTGCTAAAACTTGATAGTCCCAGGAAATGTGGGACAGGTGGTCATTTTAATCTGCTACATCAGACCTACTGAAACAAACTCTGGAGGTGAGGCGTGGCTATCTGCATTTGAAGACCACTGGTATGGTGTGTTCTGAAACTATACTTACATGCCATCTTAGTCCATTTTGTGATGCTTGTAACAGAATATCTTGGACTAGGTAATTTAAAATGAACAGAAATTGATTGGCTCATGGCTCTGGAGGCTGGGAAGTTCAAGATTGAGGGGCTGGAATCTGGCAAAATGCTTTTATAATCAGCATAAATCCATTCTTGAGAGCCAGGCCCTCATGATCTAAACACCTCCATCAGGCTTCTCCTCCCAGCACTGTTGCATTGGGGATTAAGTTTCCAACACCTGATTTTAGGGGGACACATTCAGACCATCGCACATGATGACAAACCACCACATGGAAAATGTGGCCTGAAGAGAGTAAACAAAGGGAAAATTACAGGTGGAAGAAAAACATCTTTTTTTTTAACAGAATGTTTATGGAAACAAACAGTAGCATGCCTGTTGTGTCTCCAAAACTTTTCTAACATTATTATCTAATACGGTAGAACCAGCTAAAGGCTAATATTCATTCAGATGGAACTTTGATTTCATAAAATTTAACTAGCCAAATGGTGACTTTTAGTGATCATGCATTTTTAGTTCCCTCATTTTACTTTATGAAAACTGAGACTCAGAAAAGTTAAATGACATATCCAAAGCCTCATTGCACATGTATGGCAGTGTCAAGATCAGACTGCTAGTTCCTCCAGGGGAAGGGTTATGTTTTTACTTAGTTGCATCACTAGCCCATAGCAATGTTTGGCACATAACAAGCTCTTGTCAGTCTGTTAAATGAATACATGAATGAAGACTCTAAGATCTCTTGCCGATGCTCTTTGTACGAACTCAAAATTCCTTTAAATCAGGCCACGGTGTTCTCAGTGTCATACTGGTTGGAGATACCCAAGTTAGCTGTTTAGTCTTGAGGACTCAAAATTAAAAGCTGTTGTGAATTAAATTAATTCTTTCTAATTGCCAGTCTTTCTTGGGCATTGGTTTTGTTTTCTTGTATTTTCCCGGTACTGATTGTCTGGGCGTTAAGCCTACTTGGAATTAACTTGCATTTGTTTTCCTTGCACAATGCTTTCAATTGAATATAAATGTATCAATTTATAAATTATTATTACTACTTTATTTGCTAGAATAAAAATGTCCTAATTTAGGCACAGACCTTGTTAACTGTAACAGGGTGAAGTCAGACTCTGAGTTCTCTTTCTGCCTCTTACTAAGTTACCCTAATACATCCGAATAAACAGTCAGTCAAGCAAACACAAACACATCCACTAAAACTAGAGGTGAATTTAGGGATTGGCTCATGTAGCATCATTTTGATACATAAGTTGAACAACAATCTACTATGGTTTGCCTGGCAATATTGTCCCAGTATAATTATTAATAGGGTCCCCCTTCATTGCTAAGTGTCCCCATTTGGACAATTAATTATATGATCACCCACCATATGAGGAATTTGAAATTTGGAGAGTTGATATGATCTAACCTTCAGACATGCAGTAGGTTAGTGACAGAACTGGGCTAAATTTAAAAAGTTGCCTTTCTTTACCGCTTTACACATTAATCTGCTTTTCTAACAGTTCAGAAAGAGACAGTTTTTAGTTTCAAGTTTTAATTATAAATATCACTGCAATACTTTTACAAAAGTATAGCATGATGCCATTTCCCACTTAGAATCTTAGAGGATCTCACAGGATTAGTTTCAGCCTAATGGCATTGTATCTAAAGTTTCTGATTTTAAAATTCGACTTACGTAAAACAATCTCATGCCAGCAATAGGGTAGTGGTGAAGCATACAGATTCGGCAGCCAGATGCTTCTGTCCACATCCCAACTTCATCAATAACCAGCTCTATGGCTTTAATTATTTTGTGTTTCAGTTTCCTCATTTGTAAAACAGGAATGATGATGGGAACAATAGTATCTAATTTGTAGGGTTTTCTGAGAACAAAATAATTATATGTGAGTTGTAGGTAAAGGACATACTGTCACCTGGCACATAGCAAGCACCATGCATGCGTTAGCTCTGATCACTGTTTTTATTATTATCTCATCTGCCATGAGCCACTCTTCCCTTACCTGCACTTCATACTCCTACAGTGATAAACCTTGGCCAGATCAAGTAGCCATATGAAACTTACATGCTCCCAAAAGTGAGTATCACAAAGGCAGAGGCTTTGTAATACTGTATCCCAAATAACCAATTTCCACACTGGTTACCTCAGATACAACAAGATAGACTCTTAATATATACTTCCTGAATAAAGGAATAAAAGGATGATCAAGTTAATTGACCTATATAGAAGACAGCTACTCCTGTTCCACATTTCTCTTGTAACTTCATCTCATCTCCTTCAAGGAAAATAAATCCCACAAAATCCTGTATCTTGTAAGGAGTCTCTGATTAAGGAATGGAAGAAGACAAACTGAATGGAGAGGCAGTTAGGGATGTTGAGGCTAGGGATAGAATCCCACAGGCAATTTTCCTGCTCTTGCGGTGGTCCACTGCACACATCTCTAGAATTTTAAAACCATCATTCTCAGCAAACTGACACAAGAACAGAGAATCAAACACCACATGTTCTCACTCATA
>CAUYLG010048378.1:0-69397 GCA_963573385.1 Cacajao melanocephalus | reverse complement strand
GCCTAGCTAATTTTTAAATTTTTAGTAGAGGCAGGGTTTCACCATGTTGGCCAGGCTGGTCTTGAACGCCTGACCTCAGATGATCCACCCACCTAGGTCTCCCAAAATGCGGGGATTATAGCTGTGAGCCACCATGCCCAGGCCGCAATTTTTTTTTTTTTTTTTTTTTTTTTTTGAGACAGGGTCTCTCTCTGTCTGCCAGGCTGGAGTGCAGCAGTGATGTATGTGATCATGGCTCACTACAGCCTTGACCTCCTGGGCTCAAGCAATCTTCCCATTTTAGTCTCCCAAATAGCTGGGACTACAACCTCCACCTCCCAGTTCAAGAAATTTTTCCACCTCAGCCTCTTGAGTAGCTGGGATTATAGGGGCACACCACCAAGCCTGGCTAATTTTTTTTGTATTTTTAGTAGAGACGGGGTTTCACCATGTTGGCCAGGATGATCTTGATCTCTTGACCTCGTGATTCGCCCGCCTCGGCCTCCCAAAGTGCTGGGATTACAGGTGTGAATTTTTTTTTTCTAGAGATGGGGGTCTCACTATATTACCTAGGCTGGTCTGAAACTCCTGGGCTCAAATGATTCTCTTGCCTCAGCCTCCCAAAATGCTAGGATTACAGGCCTTAAAAAGGAAGAAAATTCTGACTGGGTGTGGTGGCTCACACCTGTAATCTCAGCACTTTGGGAGGCCTAGGTGGGTGGATTACCTGAGATCAGGAGTTCCAGATTGGCCTGGCCAACATAGTGAAACACCATCTCTACCAAAAATACAAAACTTAGCCAAGCGTGGTGGTGTGTGCCTATAATCCCTGCTACTTGGAAGGCTGAGGCAGGAGAATCACTTGAACTTGGGAGGCAGAGGTTACAGTGAGCTGAGGTGGCACCACTGCACTCCAGCCTGGACAACAAGAGCGAAACTTCATCTCAAAAAAAAAAAAAAAAAGAGAGAAAGGAAATTCTGACACATGCTACAAGGTGGATGAAGACATGTTTGTGAAATAAGCCAGAAACAGGCAGGGCCAGGCGCGGAGGTTCACGCCTGTAATCCCAGCACCTTGGGAGGCTGAGGTGGGTGGATCACGAGGTCAGGAGATCAAGACCATCTTGGCCAACATAGTGAAACCCCCGTCTCTACTAAAAATACAAAAATTAGCTGGCTGTGGTGGCACGTGCCTGTAATCCTAGCTACTAGGGAGGCTGAGGCAGGAGAATCACGTGAACCCAGGAGGCAGAGGTTGCAGTGAGCTGAGATCTCACCACTGCACTCCAGCCTGGTGACAGAGTGAGACTCCGTCTCAAAAAGCCAGACACAAAAAGACAAACACTGTGTAATTCCACTTATATGAGGTCCCTAGAGTCATCAGATTAATAAAGGCAGAAAGTAGAATGGTGGGTGCTGGGGGCTGGGGAGGAGGATGCGGAGTGAGTGTTTCATGGGGACAGAGTTTCAGTTTTGCAAACTGAGAAAGTTCTGGAGCTGGAGGGTGGTGATGGTTGCACAACAGTGTGAATGTGCTTAATACCACTGAACTCTGCACTTTAAAATGGTTAAAATGGTACACTTCATGCCATGTATACTTTACCACAATTAAAATTTAAAATAAACTAAAAAAAAAAAGCAAAGCAAGAAATTACGTGAAGCGGTGGGGGGAATGGGGTCTCAAGGGTGAGCTGAACAAAAGAAATAAAGATCATAACAAATGGGCCTGGCAACTGTATTGTGAGAAACGGTTTCTTTCCTAAAATCCCTTCTTGGCTGGCAAATCCAGAGGAAATTGACAAGAGCAATGGATCTTCTGCCTAGAAATACACTCCTTAGCATAACATTTCTGGGGCTTCTAAAAACCTTCTGTTATCTCCTGGCTGAACAGCCTAGGGGATGAACAGAGGAAATGAGAAGTCGGGAGATTTGATCACCTCTGGGAGATCTGAGGGGGAGGGCCGGGGCTGCTGGAACCAAGATATTCCTTTTCCTGTACCGGTGCCAGTGACTCCAGAAGTGCCATTTGCAAAAAAGCCATGGATGTAGCCGGAAACGGTGGCTCACGTCTGTAATCCCAGCACTTTGGGAGGCCGAGGCGGGCAGATCAAGAGGTCAGGAGTTATAGACCAGCACGGCAGACATAGTAAAACCCCGTCTCTACTAAAAATACACAAAATTAGCCGGGTGTGGTGGTGGCGGGCACCTGTAATCCCAGCTACTCGGGAAGCTGAGGCAGGAGAATCGCTTGAACGTGGGAGGTGGTGGTTGCAGTGAGCCGAGATCGTGCCACTGCACTCCAGCCTCAGCGACAAAGCGAGACTCTGTCTCAAAAAAAAAAAAAGGCATGGATGGAGCTGTACACTTTTGTACAGCATTTGTACACAAAATATATTCATTTTATACCTCCAGGAAAAAGAATTGTAAAAAAAATTAAGACCAAACATATTAGAAAAAGATTTTGTACGAAACACTCTAAACTGTCGACAATGGTATTTCGATCAAGTGGGATAAGGCACCCTGCAGGCAACAAACACTGCTGTATTGTTTGAATTTAGACACTTGGAGTCCTAACCACTCTGGAGGCCGAGTTGGGAGGATTCCTTGGGCCCTGGAGGTCGAGGCTGCAGTGAGCTATGATTGTACCACTGCACTCTACCCTGGGTGTCAGAGTGAGACCCTGTCTCAAAAAAAAAGATTGAGGTGTTGACAGTAGGTGTTCAACAAAACTTAGTGATGATGGCAATATTCAGTGTCTCTGCAAGTTAATACAGTAGCCACCAACCATGTAAAGCTATTGAGAACTAATTATAATTCATTGACTTTACGTATGTATGTATTTTTTTTAGAGATGGGCTTTTGCCATGTTGGACAGGCTGGTTTCGAACTCCTGACCTCAAGTGATCCACCCGCCTCGGCCTCCCAAAGTGCTGGGATTACAGGCGTTAGCCACCACGCCCGGCCTGTATGTATTTATTTATTTTTGAGTTGGAGCCTCACTCTGTCGCCCAGGCTGGGGTACAGTGCTGCAATCCCGGTTTATCGCAACCTCTGTCTCCCAAGGTCAAGCGATTCTCATGCCTCAGCCTCTCCAGTAGCTGGGATTACATGCATGTACCACCACGTCCAATTAACTTTTTGTATTTTAAGTAGAGATGGGGTTTCCATGGTTGGCCAGGCTGGTCTCGAACACAAATGATCCGCCTGCCTTGCCTTTCAAAGTGTTGGGAGTATAGGCATTAGTCACTGTGCCTGGCATAATTAATTTACTTACAAAATTTTTTTTTAAGAGACAAGGTCTCACTCTGTCACTGAGGCTAGAGTGTAGTGGGACAATTATCACTCATTGCGGCCTCGAACTCCTGGCCTCAAGTGATCAGCCACCCACCTCAGCCTCCTGAGTAGCTGGGCCTACAGGCACAAGCCAGCAAGCCTGTTAATTATAATTACCTTTATTTATTGATTGATTTATAGATGGAGTCTCACTCTGTTGCCCAGGCTGGAGTGCAGTGGCATGAATCTCAGCTCACTGCAACCTCTGTCTCCCGGATTCATGTGATTCTCTTGCCTCGGCCTCCCAAGTAGCTGGGACTATAGGTGCCCACCACCATACCCAGCTAGTTTTTTTTTGTATTTTTAGTAGATACAGGGTTTCACGATGTTGGTCAGGCTGGTCTCGAACTCCTTACCTCAGGTGATCCACCCACCTCGGCCTCCCAAAGTGCTGGAATTACAGGCATGAGCCTCATTTACCTTTAAATGAAAATAGCCACATGTGGCTAGTGGCTGCACCATCACTGGGTGCTGGTCTAGGACAAGCATGAAGGTGTTTACTGTGATGTTCTTGCAATTGTTCTGTGGCTTTGAACATTTTCCAAAATAAGATCATTTTGAAAAAGAGATTTGCGGTGGCTCATGTGTGTAATCCCAGCACTTAGGGAGGCTGAGGCAGGAGGATGACTTGAGTCTGGAAGTTTGAGACTGGCTTGGGAGACATAGTGAAACCTATTTCTACAAAACATTTAAAAATTAGGCCAGGACGGTGGCTTACGCCTGTAATCCCAGCACTCTGGGAAGCTGAGACGGGCAGATCACCTGAGGTCAGGAGATCAAGACCAGCTTGGCCAACATGGTGAAACCCTGTCTCTACTAAAAATACAAAAATTAGGCATGGTGGTGGACGCCTGTAATCTCAGCTACTAGGGAGGAGGCTGAGGCAGGAAAATCGCTTAAACCCAGGAAGCAAGGTTTCAGTGAGCCGAGATCGCACCACTGCACTCCAGCCTGGGCAACAGAGAGAGACTCTGTCTCAAAAAAAAAAAAAAAAAAAAAAATAGGGGTCATGGTACATACCTGTACTCCCAGCTACTCAGGTGGTTCAGGTGTGAGGATCGCTTGAGCCCTGGAGGTGGAGACTCCAGTGAGCTATGATTTGCACCACTGCACTCCAAACTGGGAACAAAACAAAAAAACCAAGCCAGGCGCGGTGGCTCATGCCTGTAATTCCAGCACTTTGGGAGGCTGAGGTGGGTGGATCATCTGAGGTCAGGAGTTCAAGACTAGCCTGGCCAACACGGTGAAACCCCATCTCTACTAAAAATACAAAAATTAGCTGGGCGTGGTGGCAGGTGCCCGTAGTCCCAGCTACTCAGAAGGCCAAGGCAGGAGAATCACTTGAATCCAGGTGGCGGAGGTTGCAGTGAGCCAAGATCGTGCCATTGCACCCCAGCCTGGGCGACAAGAGCAAAACTCCGTCTCGAAAAAAGAAAAAAAGAAGAAAGAAAAATGTATCTATTTTAAAGCTTAAAAGGGAGCACAGTGAAAAAAGACACAGAATTATCATTATTGGTAGGTTTATTAAATTTGTTTACCTTCTAAAAAAACGATTACAAAAAAGAATACTTCATGTAAGTGTAATACTGGCTTTATGGACGTACCGTGATCAGAAAGTGAAATTAAAGCTCGTGGAGAAGTGTGAGAAAAGAATGGGCACACAGGCAGGATCCCTGCAGCCTGCTGAGAGAAGGAAGTGCAGAGAGACGCATGGACCCATCTCAGGGGTCAAGCATTCCCGGGCCCAGGAGTTGCTTCTAGGAGCTTAAAATAAATGTGCTGGCTGGCTCCAGGGCTGGACGCACAGGCACAGTACTCTTGTACCGCTTCTCAAAGCTGCCCCTTCCCCCTCAGACACCAGCAATGGTTCCCAATCAGCTTTGGTTTTGTTTTCTCTGCAATTTACATGCAAACACCATCCATCCATCCATCCATCCTCCATCCATCCATCCATCCATCCATCCACCCTCCATCCATCCATCCAACCACCCTCCAACCATCTATCCATCCATCCTGCCATCCTGCTTGTCTCTTGTGACAAGCCAAGCCTTCTTTTGTTTTACATACATTCCCTTCACTAAAAATCAAAGCAAGCCAATCTACATTGAGCCAAGAAACCTACTTTTCTAAGGACAGAAACCAGTGCTTTGCTTTCTTTCATGAACCTGCGAGCTCTCTGCGCTCTCTTGCTGAAATTTGGCTTTAAAGCCGTGGAGGCTGAGCTCACTGGCCTCCAAAGGGCAGCGCACATATTTGGTTTGGAGCACACTCCTGATCACAAGGCACATTTTTAGAGGCTTGGAACCTTTCCTTTCTGTTGCTCACCAAGGAAAAGGCACAAGAAAGAAAATGATGTGGAGATTCTTGGGGGACAGAGCAGGCCACGAAGGAAATTGTGAGTGTCTCTGGCAAGCCCTGTTTCCCGCAGGCTCTGGTCCAGGCAGCTCCGGAAAGTCTCTGGGTTGTTAAAAAACCCAGCTGGCCCATGTTTGGTTTTCAGCAAAGCCCTGTCTCTTTAAGTTTGCGCCGGGAGACCTGGGGACGGCCAACTTTTAATCGTACACACATGGGGTTTTTGGGAGCTGGCCTTGTGCTCTGCCAACAAGCACATGCCCTGTTTTCTTTCCTTTGAGGAGAGAAATTCTGGAGCCCCAGGGAGGAACAGGATGGCCCTGTGACCATAGTCTGAGGCCTGGCGGGGCGGGGGGATGCAGAAGCCAACCTGAGAGCCAGATCCCTTTCCTGCATCTCTAGATCTGAAGGATTTTCTAGGAAAATTAACCTTTGCCAAGGCTTCCATGTGGGGAAGGGACAGGTTTCTGAGTAATTTCTCTCTTGCTCTCCCCCGCCCCCTTTTTTTTTTCTTGAAACAAGGTCTCGCCATGTGGCCCAGGCTGAAATGCAGTGGTTTGATCGTAGCTCACTGCAGCCTTGACCTCGGGGCTCAGCCTCCCAAGTAGCTGGGACTACAGGCGCGCACCACCACACCCGGCTAACCTGTAAATTTCTTGTAGAGATGGGTCTTGCTGTGTTGCTCAGGCTGGTCTTGAAATTCTGGGCTCAAGCTCAAGCTCCTGCCTTGGCTTCCCAAAGTGCTGGGATTACAGACGTGAGCCACCATGCCTGGCCGGTAATTTCTCATTGTGAATTGGTTCCCTTTAAGTCACGGAGCCTGTCCTGAGTCCCTTCATTTGAATGAGGGTAAAAAGAGAGAGGTGACAAGGACAGAATCTGTCTTGTGAAGCAACCAGAAGAAAATTCCCCTAAGAAAGCCATCTGGGAGGCAGTGGACATAACACTAGTCTACATCAGACAATTAAATGTGAGGGATGAAGGGTGAGCCCCAACTGGTGTGAAATAACACTTAGCATTAAAATGAAAAGATGCAAGTTCCAGTGACTTTCAAATCTGGCAACAAATCATAAGATTCCTGCCCCCACTTCTGCAACAATGATTCAAAAATACAATATTTTTTTCTGCTCCCCTCTTCCTCCATCCATAATTACCAGCTGATTGTTCTCAATGTTCTTCGTAAAACCCACACCCCAGCATCGGCCCTGGCGCCAATGTATACAAGAATTTTGCTTCGGTCGGCGCTGTGGCTGCTTTGAACCGGGGAGCCAAGAAAACCCGCTTGGAGCTGGAGTCCTGTGGCCGTCGGGCTCCCCCAGGGAAGCAGAGGGAAAACGTGCTTGCCTTTGAGCCGTGGGCCCTGGGGAGCGGGAGTGGGGTGGGCCAGGGATGAACGGGAACAGGGAGGAGACGGGGACAAGGGACGGTTGGCCCCCCAGGGGAGGTCCGCGTGTGGACTCCCTCACGGCTACTCTTCTGCCGAGGACGATGCAGGGCTCTCGTCATCCGACATCGGGGCAAACTGAAAGGAGAAGCAGCATTCTTTTTGTTTGGGATCCTTGCCAATCCCCCGAGGCGCCAATGTGGTGGCTGGCCTGGTAGATGCAGTGGGTGAGTGGGAGGGAGGCGGCGATCTGGGGGCACCATTTTGAAGAAGCAAACTCATGACTGGGGCCGAGGAGTTTCACGGGGGTGAGGGATGGAAGGGAATGAGAGTGGACAGTGGCTGGTCAGGGAGGGGGAGGTCTCAGCTGGCTGTGAATGGCATCAAGGGGCCGGCATCGAGAGGCCAGCCAGCAGGGAATGGAATTCCAGGCAGCAGAAACAGCACGTGCAAAGGCCCTGGGGTAAGGGCAGAGGGGGCGTGGCAATAGGGCCAGTGTGGGTGGAGGGGGAGAGTAATAGGAGTGGGGAAGGTGAGGGTGGTTGTATAGGGCCTGGTGGGTTTTGCAGAGGACTTTGGCTTTTTTTTTTTTTTTTTTTTTTTAGGGGGACTTTCATTCTTGTTGCCCAGGCTGGATTACAGTGGTGCAATCTCAGTTTACTGTAACCTCCACCTCCCGGGTTCAAGCAATTCTCCTGCCTCAGCCTCCTGAGTAGCTGGGATTACAGGCACCTGTCACATGCCTGGCTAATTTTTTGTATTTTTAGTAGAGACGGGGTTTTGCTATGTTGGCCAGGCTGGTCTCGAACTTCTGACCTCAGGTGATCTGCCTGCCTGGCCTCCCAAAGCGCTGGGATTACAGGCGTGAGCCACTGCATCTGGCCTGAATGCTCCATAAACACATCAGGCACATTCCTGCCTCAGGGCCTTTGCACTGCCTGTTCCTGCTGCCTGGAAGACCATGTGATTCACTCGTTGACTTCTCCAGGTGCTGACTCAAATGTCATCTCTTCTCTGAGGGCCTCCAGCAGCTTCCCCATCACTCGCCATCCCACGTCCCTTGTTTTTTTTGAGACAGAGTCTCCCTGTGTTGCCCAGGCTGGACTGCAGTGGCATGATCTCTTGCTTACTGCAACCTCCGCCTCCAGGGATCAAGCGATTCTCCTGCCTCAGCCTCCTGAGCAGCTGGGACTACAGGTGCACAGCCCCCCAAAGTGTTGGGATGATGAGCGCGAGCCACCGCGCCCGACCTGATTGTGTCTCTTACCAGAATGCCCCCTCCATATGGGGGGGTACTGTTTTCTGTTTTGATCCGTGCTGTGACCCCTGGGGACTGCCTAGAACTGGGTCTAACACGTAGCGGGTGCTCAATAAATATTTTCCCAATGAGTGAATGGTGACTAAGACGTGCATTTGGAACCAGATAGACCCAGGCGCGAAAACTGTTATGCCACCCATGACCGTGCAGCTTCTCTGTGACTAATTTCCTCACTGGGGCACCACAAGGGTTCAGCAAGCAGCTGACCGTGAAGCCCTCAGCATGAACCCCATGTACAATCAGCTCTTCATAAGCCTCCATCCCCTCTGGCCAGGGACAGTGGCCGACCCCTGTAATCCCAGTGCTTTCAGAGGCCAAGGAGGAAGCATGGCTTGAGCCCAGGACTTCAAGCCCAGCCTGGGGAACATAGTGAGACCCCCATCTCTACAAAAGATAGAAAAAAATGGCATGGCGGCTCATGCCTGTAATCCTAGCACTTTGGGAGGTAGAGGTGGGCAGATGACTTGAGCTCAGGAGTTCAAGACCAGCCTGGCTAACACCAGCCTGGTGAAACCCTATCTCTACTAAAAATATAAAAGTTAGCTGGGCGTGGTGGTGTGCACCTATAATCCCAGCTATTCTGGAGGCTGAGGCAGGAGAATCTCTTGAACCTGGGAGATACAAGTTGCAGTGGGCGGAGACTGCACCACTGCACTCCAGCCTAGGTGATAGAGCAAGACTGTCTGAAAACAAAAGAAAACAAAACAAAACTCAGCCAGGTATAGTGGCATGCACCTATAGTCCCAGCTACTCAGGAGGCCGAGGTGGGAGGATCACTTGAACCCAGGAAGTGGAGGGTGCAGTGAACTATAATTGTGCCGCTGCATTCCAGCCTGGGTGACGGAGTAAGACCCTCTCTCGCTGGGTGCAGTGGCTTACACCTGTAATCCCAGCACTTTGGGAGGCCGAGGTGGGCAGATCACCTGAGGTTGGGAGTTTGAGACCAGCCTGATGGAGAAATCCCGCCTCTACTAAAAGTACAAAATTAGCCAGGTGTGGTGGTGCCTGCCTATAATCCCAGCTACTCAGGAGGCTGAGGCAGGAGAATCGTTTGAACCCGGGAGGCGGAGGTTGTGGTGAGCAGAGATCACGCCATTGCACTCCAGCCTGGGCAACAAGAGCAAAACTCCGTTTCAAATAAAAAAAGACCCTGTCTCAAAACAAAAATAAAAAGAAATCTGTCTCCTCTTAGAGCCCCGCCTGCCCCGCGCCCACCCTGCCGGGTTGAGACTCACCGAGCACTTGATGTTCATGCGGGAATACAGCATGGATGCAATCTCACTCTGCCCCGCGTCCAAGGCCACCATCAGAGCTGTGCTCCCGTCCTGCAAAGTATCAGTGCTATGAATGACGTCCCCACACTGTGCTCCCGCCCTCCCCGGGGTGCACCTGGTTGGAAACTCACGCGATCCGTGAGTGAGATGTCACAGCTGGGCACGGCCAGCAGCAGCCCCGCGATCTCCTTGTGGCCGTGTTCACAGGCGCACATGAGGGCCGTGGAGCCGTCATCGTCTTGCACGTTGACGTCCGCCTCGCAGGCCAGCAGGGCTTTGACCACATCCACCCGCCCGTGGCTGACTGCCAGCATCAGGGCTGTCTGTCCAGCCTGGGGAGGGCAAGGAACAGGATTATGGCTCATGCAGGCCCCAGGGCAGGACACCCTTGCTCTAGAACCTGCTGTGGCTCCCACATACTCTGATGGTGAAATGTACCCTCAACTCGCTGGTCTCCTCCTGAATCTCAAACAACCCTTCTCACCACTGGGGGAGTAATAAATCCATAGAGACAGAAAGCAGATGAGTAGTTGTGAGGGGCTAGGAGAAGCAGGGGATGGGGGAGAAATAATGAATGACTACTAATGGATACAGGTTTCCTTTAGGGGTGATGAGAACATTCTGGAATTAGACAGAGGTGTTGGTTGCACAACAGGGTGAATGTATTTTATGCCAGCAGTGCTTTTAGTTTTGTTTTGTTTCAGAGACAGGGTCTTGCTCTGTTGCTCAGGTTGGAGTGCAGTGGCACGACTGCAGCTCACAGCAGCCTCGACTTCCTGAGGCTCAGGTGATCCTCCCACCTCAGCCTCCTGAGTAGCTGGGACTATAGGCATGAGCCACAATGCCTGGCTAATTTTTGTATTTTTTGTATAGATAGGGTTTTGCCATGTTGCCCAGGCAAACTGTTCACTTTGAAAGGGTTAGTTTTGGGTGCTGTGGCTCAGGCCAGTAATCCTAGCACTTTGGGAGGCCGAGGAGGGGGTACTGCTTGGGCACAGAAGGTCAAGGCTACAGTGAGGTGTGATGATGCCACTGCACTCCAGCCTGGGTGACAAAGTGAGACCCTGTCTCAAAAAAAAAAGTTAGAAATAAAGGGGTTAATCTTATGTTTTGTGAATTTCACCTTCTTTTCTTTCTTTTTAAATAGAGGAGGGTTGGGGTGGGGGGGGGTCTCCCTATGCTGCCCAGGCTGGTCTCGAACTCCTGACCTCAAGCAATTCTCCTGCTTTGTTCTCCCAAAGTGCTGGGATCACAGGCATTAGCCACGTCGCCGAGCCTCATCTTAATTTTTTTTTTTTTGAGACAGAGTCTCACTCTGTTGCCCTGGATGGGGTGTAGTGGTGCGATCTCGGCTCACTGCAACCTCCACCTCCCAGGTTCAAGCGATTTTCCTGCCACCTCCTGAGTAGCTGGGATTACAGGCGTGTGCTACCACGCCCGGCTAATTTTTTTATTTTTTAGTAAAGACAGGGTTTCACTGTGTTGGCCTGGCTGGTCTTGAACTCCTGACCTCAAGTGATCTGCCCAACTCAGCCTCCCACAGTGCTGTGATTACAGGCATGAGCCACGGTGCCTGACCTTCATTTTTTGAAAATGAAGCCACTAAAAAAAATTTCTTGGAAATTAAAGCAAAATTAAATCAATAAAGATAAAGCAGGTCATGCCTGTTATGGCTCATCGCAGCTTCCTGTTTTGTTCCTTTGCTGTCTTCAGGCTGTTGCCAATCCTTCTCCTCCTCACTGTCCCCACCGGGTTCCCGCTTCCCTGCTCTTTTTTTAATTTTCTTTATGTTTGGGACAGAGTTTTGCTCTTGTTGACCAGGCTGGAGTGCCATGGCGTGACCTCGGCTCACCGCAACCTCTACCTCCTGGGTTCAAGCGATTCTCCTGCCTCAGCCTCCTGAGTAGCTAGGATTACAGGCATGTGTCACCACACCTGGCTAATTTTATATTTTTAGTAGAGATGGGGTTTCTCCATGTTGGTCAGGCTGGTCTTGAACTCCCGACCTTAGGTGATCTGCCCGCCTTGGCCTCCCAAAGCACTGAAATTACAGGTGTGAGCTACTGCACCTGGCCTTCCTTGCTCTTTTGCCCAGACACCTGTCCATAGGCCCCGGTCACCTCCACAGTCATCTGTTTCTGCTTTCCAACACACAGCCGAAGGGAGCTCTCAAACCAGGGATTAGGCCACGCTACTTTCCTGCTTAAACTCCCCTGGTGGCTTCCTGTAGCCCTTGAGTCCATACTGGCTTGAGTTCTGGTGCTCCCTGAAATGCCTATGTCTTGAAGTACTAGCTAGTTAATGAGCTTCAGGAGACCATGCCTGCTTATTCGTCATTTGAGTCCCCAGTGTCCAGCCTGGGGAACCCAGTTGCTGCTCAATGAACTGTCCAGCAGGATGTAGGACAGGGTCATATTAAGAAAGGTAAGGACCCCCATATCCACCACTCCTTCCAGTTTCTTCAAGAAGGGCCTGTGTCAGAGGCAGCCTGGCCATGAAGAGCAGGGCTCTGGAGCTAGACCACCTGGGTTTGGGCCTGGCACCCAGCTGGGATGCCATAAAGCAGGAAGAGCCGCCTAGGTCTGCAGCTGCCGAGGGCCCCTACCTGGCTGGCTTTGGCATTGACGTCACCAAGCCGGAAGAGCCGAAGGACAGTCTCGATGTCGTCCTGGGTCTTCAGGGTGGCCAGGGCGGTGAGCATAATCGGGCTGTAGCCAGCACGGTTCTGTTTGTCCACCTTGCAGACACCTAGAGGGGTGGTGTGAACCTCAGACCAGGCATCTGTGCTGGCAGACCACCCCAAGGAATGTGGGTATCACGTCTCCTCCATCAGTCTAGTGTGCCCCCATCCCTCCCTTTTCTCAGACAGAGGACCCCACTCTGCCCAGAGGCGTCCATCTCCACTGGGTCACCCCACTAGACCAGGGGCTCCTAAAGTTGGAGATGATCCCTCCTCCACCAGATTTGGGGACCCTGATGCTGGGCATCTATATTTAGGGCTGAGAATAGAAACTGGGTCTCCCCTATTAATTTGGAACAGCCATTTACCCTCAGACTGGACCATGTCTCCCCCGTCAGACTGTGGGCTCTGCGTCCTTCATCAGCCTGGGAGGCTGTCTCCCCAATAGAAGGGCAAGTTTCTTCCTGCCTGAGGACCACGTGTTCCTTCCAAGCCCCAGACTTGAGGCCACATCCTTCTCTTAGACCAGGGCTCCAGGGATGCCACCTCCATCCTGCAGGCGTGTCTGGGGATGCTGGAGGGCCACGTGTTTTCCCTAAGATCACTTCTGCCTTTTCCATTACGCTGGCTAAAGGTAGGACCTGTGCCTCCCCCACCAGACTGGGAAGGCAGTGTCTCCTCCATCATACTGGGAGGACAGCATCTCTCCTGTAAGACCAGGAGTGTGGAGTCTCTGCTATCAGACTAGGAAGAGTCATGTCTCCCGTGTTAGACCGGGAAGGTGGTGTCTCACTCATTAGACTGGGAGGGCAGTGTCTCCACCATTAGAATGGGAAGGCAGCATCTCCTCCATCAGACTGGGAGGGCCATCATATACCACCTCATGGAACTGGGAAGATGGTGTCTCCTCTATCAGACTGGAAAGCTGGTGTCCCTCCACATCCGATTGGAAGGTGGCATCTCCCACGTCAGACTGGGAGAGAGGTGTTCCCTCTATTATACTGAGAAGGCCACGCCTCCCCCATCAACTTCCTCCTCCATCAGACAAGGAGGGCAGTGTCTTCCCTATCAGGCTGGGGATGGCGGACAGCAGCTGGTTTGGAGCCTTGTCCTCCCCGCGGGGCTCACCGCTGTCCAGCAGCTGCTGCACCACCGGGAAGTTGGCGTGAGACACGGAGTAGTGCAGTGCCGTGTTGCCGTTGCCGTCAGCGATGTTGACCACGTAGTCCAGCAGCCGCCCAGACATGGCCCGGAACGTGACCAGGTGCCGTCGCACAAGCTCAGGGTGTGCGTCGCTGCGGCAGGCCAGGCGCAGCCACTCCTGCAGCACCGTGGTGTAGGCCACTTTCTGCATGTGAGTCGGGGGGAAGGGTATGAGGGCGGGTAGGCTCACTGGGACACCCCCCAACCCCAGAGGGCCCCCTGGAGCAAAGTGTGGTGCCCTTGTCCTGGAAAAGGCTCTCAAGGGAAGTGCAGACACTCCCAGAGGGAAGTGTAGACATCCCTGTCCCAATAAGACCCTCGGAGTGGGGTGCGGACTCTGCAATCCCCAACATGTTCCCCCGAGGAAGTTGTGAGCACCTCCACCCTGGATATAATCTCTCTCTCTCTCTTTTTTGAGATGGAGTCTCACTCCGTCGCCACGCTGGAATGCAATGGCGCAATCTCAGCTCACTGCAACCTCTGCCTCCTGGTTTCACGCGATTCTCCTGCCTCAGCCTCTCCAGTAGCTGGGCTTACAGGTACCTGCCACCACACCCAGCTAATTTTTTGTATTTTTAATAGAGATAGAGTTTCACCATGTTGGCCAGGATGGTCTTGATCTCCTGACCTAGTAATCTACCCACCTCAGCCTCTCAAAGTACTAGGATTACAAGCACGAGCCACCGTGCCTGGCTTTTTTTTTTTTTTGAGACAGAGTTTTGCTCTGGTTGCCAGGGCTGGAGTACAGTGGCATGATCTCAGCTCACTGCAACCTCCACCTCGGGTTCAAGCAATTCTCCTGCCTCAGTTTACTGAGTAGCTGGGATTACACACACCTGCCACCACGCCCAGCTAATTTTTGTATATTCAGTAGAGACAGAATTTTGTCATGTTTTGGCCAGGCTGGTCTTGAACTCTTGACCTCAGGTGATCCACCAGCCTCGGTCTCCCAAAGTGCTGGGATTACAGGCATAAGCCACCGTGCCTGGCCTCTTTTTTTTTTTTTCTTAAATGATGGGTTCTGCTCTGTTGCCCAGGCTGGAGTGCAGTAACATGATCAGAGGTCACTGCAGCCTCACCCTCCTAGGCTCAAGCCATCTTCCCGTCTCCACCTCTCAAGTAGCTGGGACTACAGGTGAGCACCACTATGCCTTACTAATTTTTAAAAGAATTTATAGAGGTCGGGTGCAGTGGTTCACGCCTGTAATCCCAGCACTTTGGGAGGCTGTGGTGGGCAGATCACTTGAGGCCACGAGTTCGAGACCAGCCTGGACAACATGGTAAAACCCCATCTCTACTCAAAATACAAAAAATTAGCCAGGCATGCTAGTAGTCCCAGCTACCTGGGAGGCTGAGGCAGGAGACTTGCTTGAACCTGGGAGGCAGAGGTTGCAGTGAGCTGAGATTGTGCCACTGCACTCCAGCCTGGGTAACAGAGTGAGACTCTGTCTCAAAAAACAAAAAGAATTTGTTTGTAGAATTGGGGTCTCACTATGTTGCCCAGGCTGGTCTTGAACTCCTGGCCTCAAGCAGTCCTCCTGCCTTGACCTCCCAAAGCACTGGGATGACAGGGACTGTGCCCGGCCCTGGTTATAATCTCCAAAGTCAAGTGTAGATGCCCAAAAAGGGAAATCTGGATGTCCCTCCCCGGAAGCTCCCAGTAAGAACAGGAACCCCAGGCCAGGCTTGGCCAGTGAATGGTCATCCTCCAGCCTCTCCCTATCTCCCTGGCCTCTCTCCGAGGCCGATGACTTGAGCGCCACCCACCCCCAAGCTTCGGGCTTGGGTCTCAGAGTCCTCACTAGGCAGGAGCAGGAAGTCACTGAGGATGAGGGGAGGCCACGCGTGTGGTGGAAGTAGGGGTCCGGGGGGGCCACCTAGGCGCAGTGCCAGACCGTACCAGCTCCCGCTCTGTGAGGGCGTTGGGGTTGTCCAGGTACTTTTCCAGGGCCAAGCAGGCTGAGATGAGGTCAGGGCTTAGCTCCATCCTGCCAGGAACAGACAAGTGGGGGACTAAGTAACTCCCCAGCCCCCTGCGTTCTCCCTCCAAATCCTCATATCCCACTCTGGTGCCTGGGAAGGGACTTGACATTCTGCACCATGTCACCCACACGGGGGTCACCTGAATGGTGGCATCTCAGACCCTCCTTCACCTGGGACACGCATTTACATTGCACCCCAAGAGGCAGATGTGGGGAACACACAGACCCCCCAAGGGAGAGTGGACACACAAGCCAAAGTTTATTCTAAACACCCACTGGCAGATGGAAAATATTTCCCAAGGGCAAATTTTTTCGCCAGGGAAATAAAAAAGAGACATAAACAACAGGCAGGTAGAGGGAACATCCCAAAGTAGGTGGGTGACTTCAGGATAAACTTTGGCTGGCCCCCTAGATCCTAACCCCGGTAGCCCAAAATACTTCCACCAGGGCCTTTAGCAAAGCCTCCAGAACTTCAGATGCCCAGAAGGAGCAAGTGATTGTTCGCTAATTTAGATTAAAGTATGCATGACTGATAGGAGGGTCCTTCAAAGGGCTTGAAGGGTGGGGTTTGAGGCAGAGGCCATCCACCCCCGGCCCTGCTTAAATCCCTCGCACCCAGAAAACTGACCTGATCTCCTCCTCCGTGTTTGATCCTGATGCCCCCTCTGCTGTGGGTATGTGCTGAGATTCTCGAGACAATTGGCACTCCTGCCGGCCAGTCTTGGCCACTGCCATCCCTGCAGGCCTGAGCTGGGGGGCTTCGGCCACACTCAGAACCCTCTCCCCCGGCTCTGGGGCCTCATTCTCGGTGCTGTCATTGTCTGAGATGTTCTCTGTTGTGCTGGAGTCCTCGGAGGATGACTCATACCTGGGGAGGAACGAGCGGGGCGGGGGAGACGCTACAGATCGGATGAGAAATGCTGGGAAAGAAAGGCAGGGATCCGGCTACCTGACCTCTGTGGGCGTCAGC
Source organism: Cacajao melanocephalus (assembly GCA_963573385.1). Taxonomy (NCBI): domain Eukaryota; kingdom Metazoa; phylum Chordata; class Mammalia; order Primates; family Pitheciidae; genus Cacajao; species Cacajao melanocephalus. The sequence continues at coordinate 52,922 of CAUYLG010048378.1, read as the reverse complement.
TTCCCCTTCTGTTCAATGTCAGTATGGGCGTTTCAGGGCTGCGGGGATGTGGTCTGCAGCAACGGGCACATAGTAAGTGCTCACTGAACATCAGCAGTGGTTGTGAGCATGCCTGGGGCGAGGGGCACTGCTTTCTACTTGCTGCTTTTTGGCATTTCTAGCATACCACCCCCTGCTTTTTGTTTGTTTTTTTTTTTTTTTTCTGAGATGGAGTCTCACTCTGTCACCCAGGCTGGAGTCCAGTGGCGTGATCTCAGCTCACTGCCACCTCCACCTCCTGGGTTCAAGTAATTCTCCAGCGTCAGCCTCCAGAGTAGCTGGGACTACCGCTTACACCACTGTGCTTGGCTAATTTTTGTATTTTTTAGTAGAGACAGTGGTTTGCCATGTTGGCCAGGCTGGTCTCGAACGCCCGAGCTCAGGTGATCCATCTGCTTCAGCCTCCCTGAGTGCTGAGATTATAGGCGTGAGCCACTGCACGCGACCTCTAGCCTTTTTTTTTTTTTTTTGGAGATGGAGTCTCACTTTGTTGCCCAGGCTGGAGTGCAATGGTGAGATCTAGGTTTACTGCAGCCTCTGCCTCCTGGGTTAAGTGAGTCTCCTGCCTCAGCCTCCCAAGTAGCTGGAACTGTGCCCACTACACCCAGCAATTTTTTTGTATTTTTAGTAGAGATGGGGTTTCATCATGTTGGCCAGGCTGGTCTTGAACTCCTGAGCTCAAGTGATCTGCCCGCCTCAGCCTCCCAAAGTGCTGGGATTACAGGTGTGAGCCATCGCGCCCGGCCGCTCTAGCCTTTTAACATAGGTGATTCACACTCTCGTCCCACCGCAAATAGGGTTCTCTCGTGTTTCTTGCTGCCTCTGGACAAAACCTAATCAAGCTTCTAGGCTCGGCATTCAAGGCCCCAAAACAACCATCGCTCCCTGCGCCTCCTGCTTCTCATGTCATTCTGCTTTCACGCCTCTGAGCCTTTACCCACACTGTGCCCCTGCCAGGAGAGCCCTCCCCATACCCTCTCTTTGCCTTGCTGGCTTCCACTTCTCCTGCAGCACCTGTGTCTCCTCCTTCTGGAACCCCCCTACGGCCACCTGTGTCTTTCTTGAGGCCCCGCACCACCTGAGTGTCGTCCCCATCATGGGTCCAACCACAACCTGGTAAGTGGCTCCAACTACCCATCGGCGCCCAGCTCCCCACTGGACCAGGAACTCTATCAGGGCAGGAAGCGGAGTCTGGCACTTTCTGTGGGGTAGTGCAGTGCAGTGGTTACACCTTGAGCAGTTGAGCCAGGCCACCCGGGGCCGACTCCTGGGTCACCGAGTGAGCTCCAGCAACGCGCTCAGCCTCCTCATGCCTCAGTTTCCTCATCTCTCCTTTGTGGTTTGATTAAACGAATTAACCAAAGCAAGGGGCTTGGAACGAGGAAATTAGGAGGCTCTTGTGTGTGGATGAACGGAGGAAGGGGCCGGAAGTGTGGGGTGGGGGGGGTCTTCTCCTCTTACCCGCCATTGACCCCCACGAACTGGAGGCTCCTCTGGTGGGTCGTGGGGTCTGCAATCTCTTCTTTCCGTTTCATGATAGATTGCACGCCTGCCGGAGGCCCGCCTGGAGGGGAGGACAGAAGCGGTGTTGTGAGAACCCTTCAAGGCCAGACTCCAAGCTGAAGTCATCCGGGTGCCCTGTCCTTCTTGGCGGCCACCTACCACTTACCGGCACCCTTGGCCTCCTCAGACTCTCGGGAGGCTGCTTGCCTGGTGGGCTCCCTGTGGGTGGTGTCCTGGGTGGGTACCCAGCCTGGGGTCTTCTCAGGCTGTGTCAGGGAGGCTACCTCGGACCCTGGGGGTGACGAGGATGATTCAGCAGGAACTTGTGGGAGGCCTGGAGGGACAGGAAATGAGGTGTCTGCTGCTGGTTAATAAAAGCCAAACAACCACACTGCAGGTTACACACTCCGGGCCGAGTGCTGTCCAAGGGCTGATTTTCCAGTTACCACATCCAGTCTTCCTGGACCTCAGAGGGAAGTCGGATTGTTATGAATGAGGAAACTGAGGCACAGAGCTGCCAAGGTCACCCCTTGAGCAGGTGGCAGAATCCACTTCCAACCCTGGTTTGGTGCCTGCCCAGCAGCTAGTCAGGGACAAGGACAACCCTGTGGTCCCATATTCCTGGCTTCAGCCTGAGTGAGCTCTAAATGTAAGGTCTGGCTGGGAGCGGTGGCTCACGCCTGTCATCCCAGCAGTTTGGGAGGCCAAGGTGGGTGGATCACCTGAGATCAGTAGTTCCAGACCAGCCTGGCTAACATGGTGAAACCCTGTCTCTACTAAAAATACAAAAATTAGCTGGGTGTGGTGGTGAACACCTATAGTCCCAGTTACTCGGGAGGCTGAGGCAGGAGAATTACTTGAACCCAGGAGGTGGAGGTTGCAGTGAGCAGAGATCATGCCACTGCACTTCAGCCTGGCAACAGAGCAAGACTCCGCCTCTTTAAAAAAAATCAGATAAAAACATGTCCTGGCAGCCAGGCTCATGCCTGTAATCCCAGCACTTTGGGAGGCCATGGTGGGTGGATCACAAGGGCAGGAGTTCAAGACCAGCCTAGCCAACATGGTGAAACGCTGTCTTTACTAAAAATACAAAAATTAGCTGGTCGTGGTGGTGGGCATTTGTAATTCCAGTGACTCGGGAGGCTGTGGCATGAGATTCACTTTAACCTGGGAGGTGGAGGTTGCAGTGAGCCGAGATCATGTCACTGCACTCCAGCCTGGGGGATAGAGCAAGACTCTGTCTCCAATAAAAAAAAAAGAAACCCTGGGAAAACCATAAAATGAGGTGGAGCAACATTATGCTAAGTGAAAGAAGCCAGATGCAAAAGAGACGAAAACATTGCATGATTCCATTCACACGAGGTCCCTAGAGTTGTCAAGATTTATTATTGTTATTATTTGATACAGACTCTCACTCCATCGATCAGGCTGGAGTGCAGTGGTGCAATCTCGGCTCACTACAACCTCTGCCTCCTGGATTCAAGTGATTCTCCTGCCTCAGCCTCCTGAGTAGCTGGGATTATAGGTGCCCACCACCACCACACCCAGCTAAATTTTGTATTTTTAGTAGAGACAGGGTTTCACCACGTTGGCTAGGCTGATCTCGAACTCCTGACCTCAGGGGATCTGCCTGCCTTGGCCTCCCAAAGTGCTGGGATTACAGGTGTGAGCCATTGCGCCTGGCCAGATGGTAAATTTTATGTTGTATGTATGTTACCACAATAGTTTAAAAAGAGAAAAAATTTGAGAGGCTGAGGCAGGAGGATCACTTGAGGCTAGGAGTTCAAGATCAGCCTAGGCAACATAGCAAGGCTCCATCTCTGCAAAAAATTTAAAAATTAGCCAGGTGTAGTGGAGTGTGCCTATAGCTACTTGGGACTATACTTGGCTGAGATGAGAGGATCACTTAAGCTCGAGAGTTTGGGGTTACACTGAGCTGTTAACACTGCTCCACTCCAGCCAGGGTGACCGAGTGAAACCCGTATCTTAAAAAAAAAAAAAAAGGGCCGGGCGCAGTGGTTCACACCTGTAATCCCAGCACTGTGGGAGGCCGAGGTGGGTGGATCACCTGAGGTCAGGGTTTGAGACCAGCCTGGTCAACATGGTGAAACCTCAGCTCTACTAAAAATACAAAAATTAGCTGGGTGTGGTGGTATATGCCTGCAATCCCAGCTACTCGGGAGGTTGAGGCAGGAAAATTGCCTGAACCCAGGAGGTAGAGGCTTCAGTGAGCTGAGATCACACCACTGCACTCCAGCCTGGGTGAAAGAGTGAGACTCCAACGCAAAAAAAAAAAAAAAAAAGTGAACACAATAAAACCAAACAAACCAGAGCAAAATTAAAGCCCATTCTGCCCCAAAAGAAAAGCAGGCAGTGACTTCAAAACCTGGGATGGCTCCTTCCAGTCTAAGGAGTTCAAAGTTAGACACAGAATGATAGAATAACAAGTAATAATAAAACTGATCATACTTATTATTGTTATCCCACTGGGGAATGGGGCCAGCTGACACTAAAATTTACACAAAAGAACTAAAGTCCAGTGATGAGCTAAGACAATTCTACAAAACAAGAGCAAGCGAGTAGTCAGTCTGTGAGAGAGTAAAACATATTTCAAAGCCACAACCATCAGAACAGCAGGGCATTTTTGCATTAACAAATGGACCCATGGGACAGAGAAGACAGCCCAGCACAGGCTCCAATCTTTGGGCACTGAGGGTAAGACAGAGGGGGTTTCCACAAGTCAGTGGGAAAGGGTGGATTCCGTGGTGTGGTTTTGGGAGAAGAAGCTTACTTTACGTGAGAAAAGTCAAGTTGGATCTCTATCTCATACTATACATAAGAAAGAAATTGTGGGCCAGGCTCGATGGCTCACGGCTGTAATCCCAGTACTTTGGGAGGCCAAGGTGGGCAGATCACGAGGTCAGGAGATCAAGACCATCCTGGCCAACATGGTGAAACCCCATCTCCACTAAAAATATAAAAATTAGCTAGACGTGGTTGCGTGCATCTGTAATCCCAGCTACTCAGGAGGCTGAGGCAGGAGAATCACATGAACCCGGGAGTCGAAGATTGCAGTGAGCCAAGATCGCACCACAGTACTCCAGCCTGGCAACAGAGAGAGACCCGTCTCAAAAAGAAAAAAATTGTGAAGGATTAAGATGAAAGTACAACCACAAAGCTAAAGAGATATAATGTAGCAGAGTATCAGGGACTCAGGAAGGGGAAAGATTCATTCATTCATTCATATTCATTCATTCAGTGACAGGGTCTCACTCTGTTGTCCAGGCTGGAGTGCAGCACTGTGATCACAGCTCACTACAGCTTCCAACTTCTGGGCTCAAGCAATCCTCCCACTTCAGCCTCCCAAGTAGTTGGGACTACAGGCACGCACCACCATGCCTGGCTAACTTTTGTATTTTGTAGAGATGGTCTTATTATGTTGCCTAGGCTGGCCCTGAACTCCTAGCCTCAAGCAATTTTCCCACCAAAGTGCTGAGATTACAGGTATGAGTCAATATGCCCAGTTAAGATTCTTTTAAAAATTCTTCCAAGCATAATCCATAAATGCAGAACACAATGGTCTTAACTATATCCAAAATGAAGACTTCTGGCCAGGCGTGGTGGCTCATGCCTATAATCCCAGCACTTTGGGAGGCCAAGGTAGTGGATCACATGAGGTAAGGAGTTCGAGACCAGATTGGCCAACATGGTGAAACCCAGTGTCTACTGAAAATATAAAAATTAGCTGGGTGTGGTGGCAGGCACCTGTAATGTCAGCTACTCAGGAAGGTGAGGCAGGAGAATCGCTGGAATCTGGAAGGTGGAGGTTGCAGTGAGCTGAGACTGCGCCATTGCACTCTAGCCTGGATGACAGAGCAAGGCTCCATCTCAAAAACAAAAACAAAAACGAAGATCTTTAAGATCCTGATGGGTGTGGAGGGGTGGTGCCGAAGATTCGCACAGGCAAGGGATAATCTTCTAGAACAGGGTCAACAAACTTTCTGGAAAGGGCTAGATAGCAGACATTCTTGGTTACAGCAAACATTCTTGGTTACGTCAAACCGTAAGAACTTGGTTGTAACTGCTCAACTCTGGCACAGTTCTAATGCAAAACCAGCCACAGACAGTATGTAAATGATTCCATGTGGCTGTATCCGATAAGTTTGAATTTCACATAATCTTGTTCATGTCAAGACATTTTTTTTTGAGACAGGGTGAGACTCTGTCTCTATTTTTTTTTTTAACGTGAAAAAAATATCAATAAATAAACTAGAGCAGCATCCAACGCCCATTCTGCCCCAACAGAGAAGCAGGCAGTGCTTCAGGCAACTTTTTTTTTTTTTGTGACAAAGTCTCGCTCTTGTCACCCAGGCTGGAGTGCAATGGCACCATCTCGGCTCACTGCAACCTCTGCCTCCCGGGTTCAAGCGATTCTCTGCCTCAGCCTCCAGAGTAGCTGGGATTACAGGCGCCCGCCACCACGCCTGGCTAATTTTTGTACTATTATAGAGACAGGTTTCACCATGTTGGCCAGGTTGGTCTCAAACTCCTGACGTCAGGTGATCCGCCCACCTGGGCCTCCCAAAGTGCTGGGATTACAAGCGGGAGTCACTGTGCCCGGTCTACTTTAGGCAACTTCTGTTGCCCAGGCTGGAGTTCGATCATAGCTTGATGCAGCCTCAAAATCCTGGGCTTGCCAGGCACGGTGGCTCACGCCTGTCATCCCAGCACTTTTGGAGTCCAAGGTGGGTGGATCACTTGAGCCCAGGAGTTTGAGACCAGCCTGGGAAACATGGTGGAATCCCATCTTCACACACACACGCACACACACACACACACACAAATTCTGGGCTCAAGAAACCCTCCTGCCTCAGCCTGAGTAGCTGGGACTACATGTGCGTGCCACCATGCCAAGCTAATTTTTAATTTTTTTGTAGAGATCGGGTCTCACCATATTGCCCAGACTGGTCTCAAACTCCTCGCCTCAGGTGATCCTTCTGCCTTGGCTCCTAAAGTGCTGGGATTACAGGTGTGAGTCACTGCACTTGGTCCAAAATATACTTTTAAAATCGTTCAACCATTTTAAAAAACGTAAAAATCATTCGTAGCTGTGGGTGGCAGAAAAACAGGTGTCAGGCTGTATCTGGCCCATAGGCCATAGTTTGCCCGTCTTGATTCTGCAAGATACCAGGAACTTCTAAGAACTGCTCAGATAAAAAATGGACAAAAGGCTACAAGTAAATGACTTACAGAGGAAGCTTATTAGGCTCACACACAGAAACTATATCTCACTGCCTATCAGAGATATGCCCATGAAAACAGTAAGGACGGCTGAGTTCCGAGACTCACGTCTGTAATCCCAGCACTTAGGAAGGCTGAGGTGGATCACTTCAACTCAGGAATTCGAGACCAGCCTGGGCAATACAGCAAGACCCCGTCTCTACAAAACATTACCCAAATGTGGTGATGCAGGCCTTTAGTCTTAGCTACTAAGGAGGCTGAGTTGGGAGGATCACCTGAGCCCAGGAGGTTGAGGCTGCAGTGAACCGTGACTCTGCCACGGCACTCCAGCCTGGGTGACACAATGAGATCCTGTCTCAAAAAACAAACATAACGGTAAGGAGATACCATTACGTAGCAGCTATCAGATAGGTTAAAAAAAAAACTGGAAAAATGGGGCCGGGCTCGGTGGCTCACGCCTGTAATGGCAGCCCTTCGGGAGGCCGAGGAGGGAAGATCACGAGGTCAAGAGTTCGAGACCAGCCACGCCAACATGGTGACACCCTGTCTCTACTAAAAATACAATTAGCCAGGCATGGTCGTGGACACCTGTAATCCTAGCTACTAGAAAGGCTGAGGCAGGAGAAATCGCTTGAACCCGGGAGGTGGATGTTGCAGTGAGCCGAGATGGTGCCACTGCACTCCAGACTGGGCGACAGAGCAAGACTCTGTCTCAAATAAGAAAAAAAAAAAGAAAGAAAAATTAGAAAGACAGATAAAGCCATATGTTGGTGAGGATATGAGAAAATGGACACCTTGAACCTGAGCACGGTGTTAGCGGTGTAGACAGGAAGAGCTTTTTTTGGAGAGGATGAGACAGAGCTTGAAGTTGCACAGCCTCTGGGAACGGGCAGTCCCACAGGAGGGGATGTGTGAGGATGACTCCGGCATTGTTCATGGTGGCCAGAAATTGAAAGTAGCCAGGTACCCACCATAAGGGGATTAGGTAAGAGTTTAAGTGGGTGCTGTGGCTCACATCTGTAATCCCAGCACTTTGGGAGGTTGAGGCAGGCAGATCACGAGGTCAGGAGTTCCTGACCAGCCTGGCCAATACGGTGAAACCCCGTCTCTACTAAAAATACAAAAAGTAGCCGGGGGCGGTGGCAAGTGCCTGTAATCCCAGCTACTCAGGAGGCTAGGGCAGGAGAATTCATTGAACCTGGGAGGCGGAGGTTGCAGTGAGCTGGGATCGTGCCATCCAGCCTGGGCCACAGAGCAACACTCCATCTCAAAAAAGAAAAAGAGAAAAAGAAAAGGAAGAAAATAAAAAGTGACAAACCAGATTTACAAACATCAGTGTGGAGGTTTCAAAAATAGTGTACGGAGGGGAAAAAATAAGAAACAGAAAGAGATTTTTGTTTCTCTGAAGCACAATACCATTTAAGGAAATTAAACACGCACAAGGCATATTTTTCAAGGACACTCCAATGTCTAAATAAGTTTCTGAGTTTCTGGAAGGTGGATTGCAAGGAATGGTATTAGCCGGGGCGGGGGTGGCACTGACAGTGGAGAGCACAGGGTGGGGAGCTTCACCCTGCGGGCACCGCTTTTTCATTTTTTAATGGATGGGAAAGAATAATTTAATTTGGGACTCATGAAAAGTATGTGAAATTGAAATTTCAGGGTCCGCAAATAGAGTTTTATTGGAACTCGGCCATCCTCGTTCATTTCCATAATGTCTATGGCTGCTTTTGCAACTCCAAATGAAGGAACTGAAGCACCAGACTCAAAAATGTATACATTAAATGTGTGCATTTTTTTGCATATTAAGCATACGTCAATAAAATCAGAAAAAGCTGGGTGTGGAGGTACACGCCTGTAACCCCAGCTCCTCAGGAGGCTGAGGTGGAAGGATCACTTGAGTCCAGGAGTTTGAGAACAGCCTGGGCAACACAGTGAGACCCCATCTCAGTATAAATAATAAAAATAATAAAGTGGGGAGATCTGCCCACCTTGGCCTCCCAAAGTGCTGGGATTACAGGTGTGAGCCACCGTGCCCGGCCTAAAATACGTTTGTTTTTTAAATTTAGGCCGGGTGCGGTAGCTCACACTTATAATCCCAGCGCTTTGGGAGGTTGAAGCGAGTGGAACACTTGAGGCCAGGAGCTTGAGATAGCCTGGCCAACACGGCAAAACCCTGTCTCACAAACATTAGCCAGCCGTGGTCCTGTGCAACCATGGTTACTTGGGAGGCTGAGGTGGAAGGTGAGAGGATCACCTGACCCCGGGGGCTCGAGGCTGCGGTGAGCTGTGAATGCGCCACTGCACTCCAGCCTGGGTGACAGGGCAAAACTTTGTCTCAAAAAAAAAAAAAAAAAAAAAATCTGGTACTTTGGGAAGCTGAGGCAGGAAGATCGTATGACACTGGGAATTCTAGATCTGCCTGGACAACAAAGAAAGACTCTATCTCTTAAAAAAAAAAATCAGAAGCAAAGCAGCAGAAGTGTTGATGGCAGCTATACTTGGGCAGTGGTGGGTTTACAAGGGTTTTGTTTGTTCTAGATTTTTCTTTGTTTTTTGAGATGGAGTGTAGCTCTGTCACCCAGGCTGGAGTGCGGTGGTGCGATTTTGGCTCACTGCAACCTCCGCCTTCTGGGTTCAAGCAATTCTTCTGTCTGGGCCTCCCTAGTACTGGGACTACAGGCACACACCACCATGCCCGGCTCATTTTGATATTTTTAGTAGAGATGGGGTTTCACCATATTGATCAGTCTACTCTCGAACTCCTGACCTCAGGTGATCCACCAGTCTCAGGCTCCCAAAGTGCTGAGATTACAGGCGTGAGCCACCACGCCCAGCCTGTTCTACATTTTTCTGTCCTTTCCAAACCTTTCACAAAGAATATAAACTGCTTTCACCGGAATACACTTTGAACAAGAGTAGAGGAATGTCAAAGCTTTGGGGAGACCCCCCCTCCCCAGCACCAGGTTTCTCCTTTGTTCACGGATACCCCTGTGGTGGCTTTGCCAGGTGGGGGTGGGAGTGGGGGGATTTTGTCGGATCTCCAGGCCTTTGCCTGCCTCACCCACCTTCGCCAGCCTGAGGGGAAGCCTGCCTCCCATCTCCCCTGCCCTTCGGCTACAGTGTGTGGATTTCTGCTCTCCTAAAAACAAAACAAAAACAGTGGCCACAGTAGATAGCAGAGAGGTTGGGCCTCTGCATGGTATGAAAATACTTTATATATTTTGTTTTCTGAGAAAGAGACTCACTCTAGAGTGCAGCGTACAATCACGGCTCACTATAGCCTCAACATCGCTGAGCTCAGGTGATCCTCCCGCCTCAGCCTCCTGAGCAACTGAGATTACAGGCATGCACCACAACACCCACCTAATTTTTTTATTTTTAGTAGCAATGGCATTTCGCCATGTTGGCCAGGCTGGTCTCCAACTCTGGGGCTCAAGCGATTCACCCGCCTTGGGCCCCCAAAGTTCTGGGATTACAGGCATGAGCCATGGTACCTAGCTGTTACGAAGATATTGTTTTATGAAAAAAAAAAAAAAAAAAAAGAGGTTGGGCCCTTCTGTGCCTACTCCTCCAAGGAGCCCTCCCTGATGTACCCACCAAGCTGACCTCCTTCAGTGACAAGTGGGTCACCTGAGCACTTGTGGATCCTCTTATTTCCCACAATGCTCCTCCTCACAGCCCAGGAGCTCTGAAGGACTCACCCCAAGTGATCAGACTACCCTGTACCTCATCACATTCCAGTTTGTTCAACCCCTTGACACGCCTGAGCCTTTGCTTATCTCAGGGCCTTTGTCCCTGCTGTGCCCCTCCCTGGAACACTGTTTTTCCCACCTATTTCCTCGACTTCTTTCTTGCCTTTTTTTTTTTTTTTTTTTTTGAGACGGAGTTTTTCTCGTGTTAACCAGGCTGGAGTGCAGTGGCACGATCTTGGCTCACCGCAACCTCTGTCTCTTGGGTTCAAGCGATTCTTCAGCCTCAGCTTCCCTAGTAGCTGGGATTACAGGCATGCGCCACCATGCCCAGCTAATTTTCTATTTTTTTAGTAGAAATGGGGTTTCGCCATGTTGGCCAGGCAGGTCTTAAACTCCTGACCTCAGGTGATCCACCCCTCGGCCTCCCAAAGTGCTGGGGTTATAGGCGTGAGCCAGTGTGCCCGGCCGACTTCTTTATTTTCACGTCTTCATTCAAAGATGCTCCCTGGAGAAGCTATAGAGCCAAGAGCTGACCTTGGGCATCAAATATCAACATGTGCCTGGTACCATGATGAATACTTGACATGAACTGATTCTTTTCCCCCAACCCCCGCCCACAAGATTGGTCTTGCCCAGGCTGGAATGCAGTGACGATGTCATGACTCACTGTAGCCTCGACTCCCTGGGCTCAAGCAATCCTCCTCCCTCGGCCTCCCAGAGCTTACAGGCATAAGCCACTGCGCCCGGACAAATGAACACATTATTCCCTGTGATATTGTGCCACCAGGACTCCCGATTTGCAAATGAGGAAACTGACGCACAGAGAGATTAAATCACTTGCTCAAAGGACGAGGTGAGTGGATCACTTCAGGCCAGGCGTTTGAGAGCAGCCTGGCCTACATGGTGAAACCCCATCTCTACTAAAAATATAAAAATTAGCCAGGTGTGGTGGTAGGCACCTGTAATTCCAACTACCTGGGAGGCTGAGGCAGAAGAATCTCTTGAGCCAGGAAGGTGAAGGTTGCAGTGAGCTGAGATTGTACCATTGCACTCCAGCCTGGGTGACAGAGCGAGACTCCATCTCAAAAAAAAAAAAAAAATCGCTTGCTCAAAGATACAGAGCTAAGGAGTAGGGAAACCAGAATCGGAATCAACCCCATGCCTAGCCTATCTGCTTCTCACACATTCTCTGCAACGATAGTTCATCTTTCATCTATTGCACTCTCTTATTTATTTATTGCAGTGGCTTTGTTTTTTTTTGAGACAGGGTCTCACTGTCACCCAGGCTGGAGTGCAATGGTGCCATCGTGGCTCACTGCAGTCTTGAACGGCTAGGCTCAGGCCATCCTCCCACCTCAGCCTCCCAAGTAGCTGGGACCACAGGAATGTGTCACCATGTGGGCTGATACTGCAGTGGTTTTTGTGTCTGTGTTGTACACTGGTTTGTCCTCAGTGCACAGAAGAATCTGGAACATAGTAGGCACTCGGTAAACACTGAATGAGAAGATATAGAAATGAATTAAGGGCTGGGCGTCGTGGCTCACACCTATAATCCCAGCACTTTTGGAGGCCAAGGCGGGCAGATCATCTGAGGTCAGGAGTTCGAGACCAGCCTGGCCAACGTGGTGAAACCCTGTCTCTACTAAAAATACAAAAATGAGCTGGGCATGGTGGCCCATGCCTGTAGTCCCAGCTACTTGGGAGGCTGAGGCAGGAGAATCACTTGAATTGAACCCAGCAGGTGGAGGTTGCAGTGAGCTGAGATTGTGCCACTGCACTCCAGCCTGGATGACAGACTGAGACTCAGTCTCAAAAAAAACCACAACGAAAAAGGAAGCTATAGAAACGAATTAAGACATTCCCGCTTGGCCCAAGCGAGGCAGAAACTGGGGCTGGCTGCAGCAAAAGGGAATATAATGAGACTCCAGGAAGGACTCTCAGGACGGCAGCTCGCATGCAAAGAAGGTGGACTTCGCTATGTCTGTTTGTCCTTTTGCCCTGCAGGCAGAAGGCCTCCAGCTGCTCTGGGAGGCACATCTGGAATGGTGGTTGCCTTTCAGAGATTCGGAGGCTGGGCCAGGCAGGGCCTCTGGGAGGGGGCCAGAACCACAGGGCCGGGTGTTTGGAATAGACATAGAACAGGCGGGTGGTGTCCAGAGCTGGCCAGGAACAACACAGGTCAGCAAGAAAACACAGCTGGGTCCCTGCCCTCCAGCCTGTGCCCTCCGGTCTGCCGATAGGGGCTCCAGCCACCTGGCGTTTGAGGCTGGGATGAGAACTTGGGCCCTACCTCCGAGACCTGCTGCAGGTTCAAGCTGTCCTGGGTTTATTTATTATTATTATTATTATTATCATTTTTTGAGATAGAATCTCACTCTGTCACCCAGGCTGGAGTGCAGTGGCGCAATCTTGGCTTATTACAACCTCCGCCTCCTGGGTTAAAGCGATTCTCCTGCCTCAGCCTCCCGAGTAGCTGGGATTACAGGCGTGTGCCACCACACCTGGCTAATTTTTATATTTTTAGTAGCGATGGGGTTTTGCCATGTTGGCCAGGCTGGTCTCGATCTCCTGACCTCAGGTGATCCATCCACCTTGGCCTCCCAAAGTGCTACGATTACAGGCTTGAGATCCTGGGTTTAGATCCTGGCTCAGTTCAGCCGCTTCCTGGCTGTGACGCTGGACAAATGAATTCTCTCCTTAAGCCTCAGTTTCCTCAGGTATAAACAGGGTTGACCAGAGATCGAGACCATCCTGGCCAACATGGTGAAACCCGGTCTCTACTAAAAATGCAAAATTAGCGGGGCGCGGTGGTGAGCACCTGTGGAGGCTGAGGCAGGATAATTGCTTTAACCTGGGAGGTGGAGGTTGCAGTGAGCCGAGATTGCGCCACTGCACTCCAGACTGGCGACAGAGCAAGACTCTGTCTCTAAATAAACCAACCAGCCGGGCGCGGTGGCTCACGCCTGTAATCCTAGCACTTTGGGAGGCTGAGGTGGGTGGATCACCTGAGGTCAGGAGTTCAAGATCAGCCTGGTCATCACGGTGAAACCCCATCTTTAAAAATCAATCAATCAACCAACTAACCAACCAACCAACCAACAGGGTTGACAGAACATTATCAGCAGAAGCAGCAACCAGCACTTAACTGTGTGCATTGATTCATCAGTTCTCCACCTCTCTAGAGGAAATGTTTGGGCCTAGAGAGGGGCTGCTGCTCACCCAGTATCACACAGCATGAATCTGAGCGCACCTGACAGAGCCCCCTGACCATGTTTCAAGAAGAACAGCTGTCATTATTATTATTATTTTGAGACAGAGTTTCACTGTGTCACCCAGGCTGGAGTGCAGTGGTGTGATCTCAGCTCACTGCAACCTCCAGCTCCCAGGTTGAAGCGATTCTCCTGCCTCAGTCTCCCAAGTAGCTAGTAATCCAGGTGTGCACCACCATGTCCAGCTAATTTTTGTATTTTTAGTAGAGACAGGGTTTCACCATGTTGGCCAGGCTGGTCTTGAACTCCTGGCCTCAAGTGGTCTGCCTCTGCCTCTCAAAGTACTGGGATTACAGGTGTGAGCCACTGTGCCCAGCTAGCTGTCACTATTACTATTATTTTGAGACACAGTCACTCTGTTGCCCAGGCTGGAGTACAGTGTTGCCATTTCAGCTCACTGCAGTCCCTACCTCCCGAATTCAAGCTATTCTCCTGCCTCAGCCTCTGGAGTAGCTGGGATTACAGGTGAGCACCACCACACCCAGATAATTTTTGTATTTTTAGTAGACAGGATTTCACTGTGTTGGCCAGGCTGGTCTTGAACTCCTGAGTGATCCTGACCTCAAGTGATCCGCCTGCCTCAGCCTCTCAAAATTCTGAGATTACAGGCGTGAGCCACTACACCCGGCCCAGCTGTCATTATTATGAATCATTCAGGTGGCTTCTCCCAGAGACCTCAGGACAACCTGGCCGCTGACATTCTACACAGCCGGCAACCCCTTTCCTGGCACGAGGACTCAGTACTTCCTCTGGGAAGCACCCCCTTCCTCCCTCAAAGGCCACAGGGCTTGGGTGGGGCTCCCCTACCCCTACCCCCAGCAACCATAGTTGGGCAGCCAGGGACACCATGATTGGCTCAGCAATGGGCACATGACCCAGGCCGGCCAATGAGGGCCACCCCTGGGATTTTCACTGGTCCTCTTTGGACTAAGGAGCTCCCACTCCAGTAAATGGGACATGGAGATGCCTGGAGCTGTGTCACTTTCCTTTGCCTGCCTGAAAGGGAACCCCGCCCCCCGCCGCCCCCCATGGTAAACAAGAAGAGAAAGACACCAAGTTAGATTCCTGATGATATCTGAGCACCGAGGCCAGAGTGGTGGCTCATACTTATAATCCCAGCACTCTGGGAGGCCAAGACAGGAGGATCACTTGAGCCCAGAAGTTTGAGACCAGCCTGCGCAACATAACAAGACTTTGTCTCCACAAAAAGTAAAAAAAATGAGTGAGGCACAGTGGTGTGTGCCTGTAGTCCCAGCTACTCGGGAGGCTCAGGTGGGAGGATTGCTTGAACCCAGGAGGTCCATGATCCCAACAATGCACTCCAGCCTGGGAAACAGAGCGAGACTCTATCTCTTTTATTTTATTTTATTTTTTTGTGTTTTGAGATGGAGTGTCGCTCTGTCGCCAGGCTGGAGTGCAGTGGCGCAATCTCGGCTTACTGCAACCTCCGCCTTCTGGGTTCAAGCGTTTCTTCCACCTCAGCCTCCCGAGTAGCTGGGACCACAGGCACGTGCCTTCATGCCCAGCTAATTTTTGTATTTTTAGTAGAGATGGGGTTTCACCATGTTGGCCAGGATGGTCTCGATCTCTTGACCTAGTGATCCGCCCACCTCAGCCTCCCAAAGTGCTGGGATTACAGGCATGAACCACTGTGCCCCGCTGAGACTCTATCTCTTAACAACAACAACAGCAACAAAACAACAAGATGTTTGTGCACCTGGATCCAGCCATGCCTAAAGCTGTCATAAGTTACATAACAACACATTTCCTTTTCACTGCTTAAACTGGTCTGAGATTGATTCCTGCCACTTACCGGACAAACAGGGAGGATTTCTGCCTGGCAAACCAACAGTCTTGCAGAACTTTCCCCCAAACACCTCCTGCTTTCTGGATCCTGACAAAGTGGCACTCACCTAATTTCTCTGTATGGCTGCTACAGCCCTAAGGGTGACTGCATGATTCTCCCCGTTAGGTCGATGACAAGATGGAGACTCTAAGAGCTGGAGTGATGTATCTGGTGGAAGGCCAGGGCTGGGGCTGGACCTGGGCATTCTTTCTCGGCTCACTGCAACCTCTGCCTCCCAGGCTCGAGCTAGTCTCCTGCCTCAGCCTCCTGAATAGCTGAGATTACAGGCACGTACCACCACGCCTGGCTAAGTTTTGTATTTTTAGTAGAGATGGGTTTCACCATGTTGGCCAGGCTGGTCTTGAACTCCTGACCTCAAGTGATCTGCCCACCTCGGCCTCCCAAAGTGCTGGGATTACAGGCGTGCATCACCATGCCCTACCTGGACCCTAGCATTCTGAGGGTCCAGGCTGAACCATGGGAAGAAAGAGCCCACCACCGCTTCCCCGAGCCGTTCTCCCCTGCCTGCAGCTACTTACCTGCCATTCCGTCACAGCTGCGCTCTGTGATGCTAATCTTCTTCACCACGTGGACGTTGCTGGTGGCCGCAGCGGGCACCGGGCACATCGTCTCCACCACCTCCTGGCTGCGGAACACAGGGGGGCTCTCAGGCCCACCAGGCATTGCCAGGGCCCTCAGCCCTGCCCCGTAAGGCTCCAGACTCTGGGCCCTTTGTGCAGGGGCGCCAGCGGCTGTGCTGGCCACCACCTCTACCTCCCGCGGCCCTTCCACCACCCGGACAGTGTCCACACGGACTGGGCTGTCCGGCGGTGGCCGGGCCTGGGGCTGGGGGTGGGCCTGCCGGGCCTGAGCTGCCTGCAGCTCCTGCTGTGCCTTCTTGAGCTGGGTCTCCAGTACAGCGACCTTGGCGGCAAGGGCAGCCTCCCCATCAGGCACGCCCAAGTCCCGTTCTCGGACCCAGGTGCCCACACTTCGGGTCTCGGGTGCCGCTGGGTCCTCTGGGGGATCAGGGAGGTCCAGGCAGAGCTCGCCGCGGCCCCGGCGCCCCGCAGGGTGCCCCAGGAACTTCTGGCTCTTGAGTTGCACTGTGAGCTGCCGCTTTTCTTCCTGGAGCACCGACAACTTCACCTGGAGCACGGGGATCAGCTTCACCTGCTCCTCCAACTGTCGAAGCTTCCGCAGGGCGCCTGCCATCTGCTCCCGCACATGGGCCAGGTGACCAGCGCTGGGAGGCACTGGCGTGGACAGTCCCGAACTCCGTGGCGTCGGGGGTGGCAACCCCACGCCCACCAGGGAGCCCGTCGAGCCGGCCGCACTGGGGGTCAGGGAGCCCAAGCCGGCGGGTGTGGCCGCCTGGTCCTCGAGACGGCGACGGGCGTCCAGCAGCGTGCGCTCCACCCTCGGATTGAAGCCACTGCGGGTCTCCAGAGCACCATACTGAGGGTAGAAGCCGCGCCCGCAGTAGGAGTAGGCTGAGTGCCGGCTGTCCCCACTGGCGTTGGAGCACAGTGACTCTGTGGACGTCCACCAGGAGCCAGGGCCGCGGGGCAGAGAGCCCAGGCGAGGGCGGCGCTGCACCGCCACACGACGCAGCGTGTGGCCCTTCTCGATGTCGTCCACGTACTTGAGGAAGTCCAGGTCCAGGCGGTAGCCATAGGGGGTCTCCACGGAGTAGGGTAGGTCGGGCTCCTTGGGAGGGAAGGCTGGTGGGGAGGCTGGGCCGGGGGTCCCTGAGGTAGGAGAAACACCACGACCGTTGAATCCTGCTGTCCCCATTCTCAGGGCGAAGACTGATGCCCGGGGAGAGGTGGGGTTCATTTGCCCAAGAAATGCGAGCCCACCTGGTGCAGACTGTGTCTGCTCTCAGATCTCCCCGGGCAGGGCTGTCCCTCCCCATCAGACTCCGGGTGCTAGGCCATGTCCTTTCCCAAAGGCTCCCAGGACAGGGCCCTATCGCCCCACTTAGACAACCCCCTTTTTCTGGTAAGACTCTGCCACCCCCTTCAGACCATCCCAGGGCAGGACTCTGACTCCTCCCTTAGACCTCTAATTGCTGGGCTGTGTGTCCCACCCTCAAAGCCCCCAAGGCAGGGTCCCCTGTCCCTCAGGCTTCCAGGACTGAAGCTCCCCAGGGCAGGGCCCTCTTCCCCGAGTCCCCTGACCTGGGAAGGGGGCAGGCACGTGCAGGACCTGGGCCATCCTCTTGTCTGCAGATGCTCCTCGGAAGTCACTTGAAGGACTGCGAGTCAGACTGCCTGCAGCACCGGCTGAGGCTTACCTGGGGAAAGGGAACCGTGGCGACGGGAGTTAGGAGTCTGTAGGGGGAGGGGAGGAGATGAGGCCAGCCCCCTCCACAGCTGGCCCACCCGGCCCTCCACCCAGGTCTGGGACCCACTCATAGGCGCAAACCCAGCCTGGCTGCGGAAGGAGGGGTGGGCTCCCCCTCTCCTCCCCCTACCGCAGGTTTGGAACAAAGAAATCAAACTTCACTGCCTGCCTGCACATCTGTCCAGCCTCTGGACAGGCTCCAGCTGTTCCCACAGCCTGGCCTCCACATGGCCCTCGGACTGGGGGGCCCCAAGCCTAATAGGCCCCACCCTCCCTGTACCCCCTCCCCTCAGCCCAGGCCCAGAGCTGGCCACAGGGAAAGATGGGGATTGAGGCGCTAATGGGTGGGGGAAGAGGGGAACCTCCTCTTTTGGCAAGGATCTGAGGAGACAGAGACACAGGGGGACAAAGAGAGGCCAAGCATGGCAAAGGGGATACCCAGTGACCCCAAAGCTGAGAGCTTGGTCAGGCCTGGACTGGGATGGGGGAGCGGGGGAGAGAAAGTTGGGGAGCCAGCTAGGAGTGAAGCCTTTCCCCTTTATGGAAACAATTTTCTCTAAAAATAAACAGTTTCACTGCCGGGCTACACAGAACTTCCTGCCCGCCTAGGATGTGTCTGGGCTTAGGGGCGCAGTAGGGATAGAGGGCCAGGCGGTGGCTCCGGGAAGTTATGGGGGTGGAGGGGAGGAAGTAACAGTGGGCGCCTGGAGGCTGCAAAAGGGAGGGACAATCAGAGCGTCTCACTAAACCCCCCTCAGCCCTGGAGGCTGGCCAGGGCTCTTTTGTCCCCAATATAACCAGCCTGAACTTGGCTGGCCCTTTCTGTTATCTGACCTGCAGCCATCATGCTGCAGAGGTCCCAGCCCTTCCCACCACCAGAGTGGATCCCTTCTAGGTGCCAGGGCAGCAGGTACCTTGGGAGGATGGGCCAGGTAGGGCACCTGCTGGGCATGAAGGCAGGGCTGGGGCTCCAGGGGCAGCTGAGCTGATCCTTGTTCTCCTGTCCCGTCTTGCCTTTTCTCTTTCCAAATCTCTCTCTCTTTGTCTCCACGTCTCTGTCCTTCCGCGTCTCTCTCTCCCCGTGTCTCTCTCCCTGTCTTTCCTCGCTGCTGTCTTCGCTTCTCTGTCTTTCAACACCTGGAACGCAGGTCACCAATTGCAGGAAATTCGTTTTTCCATTTGCCTGGAGGCTCGCCCCAGAGCAACAGGAAGTTGATCGAAAATATTTTCTGGCGACCAAAGAGAGATGGAGAAGCAGGGAGAGAGCGGGATTAGAATAGCCGGGGGAAGTGAGGGCGCTCCTGGGCAAATAGTATTAGTAACAGTAATAATAACATCAACTTTTCTTTTGAGGTGGAGTCTCCCTTTGTCCCAGGCTGGAATGCAGTGGCGGGATTTCAGCTCACTGCAACCTCCGCCTCCCGGATTCTTCTGCCTCAGCCTCCCAAATAACTGGGACTACAGGCACGCCCCACTGTGCCCAGTTAATTTTTGTATTTTTAGTAGAGGCAGGGTTTCACCATGTTGGCCAGGATGCCTTGGCCTCCCAAAGTGCTGGGATTACAGGCGTGAGCCACCATGCCCCGCCTTACAGCAACTCTTTTAATTGTCATGGCAATTCCATGAGATGGTCAGTTATCATCCCGTTTCACAGACAAGGCGATGCAGAGGGCACAGAAAGGTACAGTGACTTGCCTCGGGTCACTGGGGCCATGGGGAAGTGGCTGGGTCTGAAGGCGAACCTAAGCCTGGTGGATCCCCCCACTGCCCACCAAGCCACCACCCCTAGACTCCACACCAGATATCTCTACCCATTTCCCAGATATGGAGACTGAGGTCTGAGGGTCCTCAGTCATCTGACTGCCCTCGATGAGGACCAGCGAGTCTCGGGTAAGAAGAGAAAGGAGATGAGGGGGTGTGATGGGGAAGACGGATGTCTGTGGCTGAGGCCCTTCTCTCGCTATGGGACCCCTGGGGAGCGGGAGACGGGAAAAGACAGAGATGGAAAGACTGGAGCCTACCAGAGGGAACAGGTAGGGAGCTCAGGGAAGGGGCGCGGGTCTCCCCAACCCACCACTCCAGACCGGCCTGCACATCTCAGGTGTCTTCCCGCCCCTCTTCTCGCCCCAAACTTGGGGGAGTGAGGACCCCGCCCCGTGCAGGGAGGGGGTGGGGCCTGTGGGATCCCCGGCTAATGGCAAACAGCTGCCGCTCCCCACGCCTGCCCAGCCGCCAAGCCCAGGCCCAGCCCGGCCGGACGCCCGGCGGTCTTCTCGCCGCCTGGGGCACGGCCGCGGAGAGCGAGGTGGGACAGTGCGGGGAGGGGACAGAGGCAGAAAGGGGGACAGAGTCAGTGGAGAGAGGGGAGCAGGGAGCCACGACTGGGGAAACGGGCAGGGCACGAAGAACCGATGGGGGTAAGGGGTCAAAGGCGGGGAGGGGGCAGGGACGCGGGGACTGAGACACTCCAAGCCCGGAAAGTTTGGACACAGAAGGTGGAGTTAGAGGCAGCGGCTCACTGAAAAGCGAGGTCGTGTCTCAGGGTCGGAGGTGCGGGATAGGACAGTAGGTGGACTGGGTGCACACTCGATCCCCGAACCGGACATGAACCCCAACCCAGCCCCCGGTGCCACTCGCCTGGCGCGCTCCAGCCGCCGCCGTCCCTGCGTCCCGCCGCCCGTGCGTCCTCGCGCGCCGCCGCCTGGGCGCCCGGCCCTCAGGCGTGGCTCCGCCCCGCCCCGCCCCTTCTACTGGCCCCGCCCCTCCAGCCCGCCCCGCCCCCTCCAGCCGCCCGGGCGCCCCTGCCGCGGTGGGGGGTGGGGGTGCAAAGGCGCTGGTTGGAGGTTGGATCTCACCTGGACAGCAGGTGTGTGTGCGCGCCGAGGTGTCCGGCTTTGTCCTTCCTCCCTAAGTCTCCGAGATGGGGTTCCCCCACCACCAGCCTCCCCCCGCCGCCCGCTGTCCCTGAGCCGCTGCGGGGGTCGGAACGGCTCGGCGGCGGGAGGGGGTGGGGCTGGCAGGGGCCCAGCTAGGGGAGGGCGCGCAGGGCGGGCGCGGCGGCGGGAGGTCACCCCTCCCCCAGGCGGCCCAGGGCTGGAAGCGGCCCAGGGCAGGCTTGGCACAGGGTGGCGTGACCGCCGCGCGAGAGGGGAGGCTGCACAAGCCCGGGCGCCGGAGCGGGCCAGACATGGACTCTCATCCCAGACCCGGACTCTCATCCCAGACCCACCAAACTTTTGCTGCTCCGTGCCTCAGTTTACCCATCTGTAAAATGGAGATAATCATGCTAGCTACCCGATAGGAGTGTTGAGAAAATTCACTAACCATTAGGAAGGGGCCTCACCATTAGGAAGGAGGTCCCTCGGGTTAGAAAGGCTCGTAAATGAGTGGCCTACTTTTGCAGAGATCTTTCTGGGAGCCCTTTAGTACACAGCCAGCCACTCAGTAAGGGTTTAATAAATATTAGGCCGGCGAGGTGGCTCACACCTGTAATCTCTGTGCTTAAGGAGACCGAGGCAGGACTCCTTGAGCTCAGGAGTTTGAGACCAGCCTGGGCAACATAGCAAGACCCTGTCTCTACAAAAAAAATTTTAAGTGAAAAAAAATTACGCCAGGTGCAGTGGCTCATGCCTGTAATCCCAGCACTTTGTGAGGCCGAGGTGGGCCGATCATTTGAGCCCAGGAGTTGGAGACCAGCTTTGGCAATATGGTGAGACTCCATCTCCACACACACACAAAAAAGTCAGCTGGGGCCTCGAAGTGGCTCATGCCTGTGATCCCAGCACTTTGGGAGGCTGAGGCAGGTGGATAACCTGAGGTCCATGGTTCAAGACCAGTCTGGCCAACATAAAATCCTGTCTCTACTAAAAATACAAAAATTAGGGGGATGTGGTGGTGCATATCTGTAATCCCAGCTACTCGGGAGGCTGAGGCACGAGAATTGCTTGAACCCGGGAGGCAGAGGTTGCCGTGAGCCAAGATCACACCACTGCACTCCAGCCTGGGTGACAGCAAAACTCCGTCTAAAAAAAAAAAATCAGCTGGACATGGTGGTGTGCACTTGTAGTCCCAGCTACTCTGGAGGCTGAGGCAGGAGGATTGCTTGAGCCTGGGAGGAAGAGTCTGCAGTGAGCCATGATTATGCCACTGCACTCCAGCCTGTGCAACAGAGCAAGACTCTGTCTCTTAAAAAAAGAAAAAGTGGGCCAGGTGCGGTGGCTCACGCCTGTAATCCCAGGACTCTGGGAGGCTGAGGCAGGCAGATCAGGAGGTCAGGGTATGGAGACAATCCTGGCCAAGGTGGTGAAACCCCATCTACTAAAAATACAAAAATTAGCCAGGCATGGTGGCACGAGCCTGTAGTCCCAGCTACTCAGGAGGCTGAGGCAAGAGAATCTCTTGAACCCGGGAGGTGGAGGTTGCAGTGAGCCGAGGTCGCACCGCTGCACTCCAGCCTGGTGACAGATCGAGACTCCATCTCAAAAAAAAAAAAAAAAAAAAAAAAAGGCAGGCACAGTGGCACGTGCCTCTAATTCCTGCCACTTAGAAGGCTGGAGCCCCGGAGTTTGATTCTGCAGTGAGCTATAACTGTGACACTGCATTCCAGCCTGGAGGACTGAGTGGAGACCCTGTCTCTTAAAAAAACCCAAAAACCAAAAAACCAGGCATTATTATTCCCAGTAACACTGCATGTGACATTTGTGTCTGTTGTTAACATGATGTCCCTGGCACCCAGTAGGTTATTGGTGTCTCCATCGATGATGCAGGATGTGTGGATATGGGGCAGTGTGGACTGTGAGCATGTGATGAGCACGTGACCCAGCCCCTAGTGACCGCATCACACTGCATAAGTTGCTTATAAAAACCATTTTAAATTAAAAAAGGGAGAAGGAAGCATCAGTGCGCGCACAGATGGGGACACAGGGACAGAGGACCCAGCCCCAAGTACAATGTGGTCACCCCACAGCCCAGTGGGCACCAGGGGAGACTCTCTTCCCGGCCCAGACAGCTGAGGTCTGGGTGCCTGTTCCTCTAGGTGCAGCTTTGGTCCCTGTGAGCTCAGAGGTCTGCCTTTCGGAAACTTGCTCTGTTCAAGGAGTTCCTGGGGAAGGAATGAAGGTGTGTCAGCATGGCCATGGGGCCCCCAACTCCATAGACCTCCCCAGCCTGCATCTTCTTCTTTGTTCTCCTCATCCTCCTCAGAGGATCCTTCTGGCGTCTCTCCTGCCCCTGATCTGGCTGTGGGATTCTCAGATTCTCTCTTGCAGTCCACCACGGAAGGTATCAATCATCCCCATTTTACAGATGTAGAAACTGAGGCTCAGAAAGATGAATTCATATAGCAGAGAAATGACTGCTCAGAACCTGCCCTGCCTTTGTACACCTGGATGACATGCACACCCAAGCTGGGCATGGTGGCGGCTCATGCTGTAATCCCAGCTCTTTGGGAGGCCAAGGCAGGTAGATCACCTGAGGTCAGGAGTTCGAGACCAGCCTGGCCAACATGGTGAAACCCCGTCTTCACTAAAAATACAACAAATTAGCTGGGTGTGGTAGTGGACGCCTGTAATCCCAGCTACTCAGGAGGCTGAGGCAGGGGAATCGCTGGAACCTGGGAGGTGGAGGTTGCAGTGAGCCAGGATCGCGCCACTGCACTCCAGCCTGGGCACCAGAGCGAGACGTTGTCTCAAAAAAAAAAAAAAAAAAAAAAACCCAGAAACAAAACAAAGTCCAAGCTACCATCGAACATGTTGCTGTGTACGTGTACAACGGCCCCCATCCTGTATCTGTCCCGGCCTGCCTCTGTGTCCCCTCTCCAGTCTCTAGGATGGAGGCAGCGGGGCAGGCACCTGAGGCCAGGTGGGGTGGGTGCCAGCAGCTGGGGCAGGCGCTGGGTGAGCAGGGGCTGCAGAGCCTCCCGCAGGCGGCAGTAGTTGCGCTCCAGCTCGCGGTGGTACTCCTTCTGGTCCTGTCCAATCAGGGCCTTATTTTTCCGCAGCGCGTCCTCACATCTGAGGGCCAGAGGGTGAGAGATGCTCAGAGACTGGCACACGGGACTGAAAGCAGGACTAGGGGTGGGGGCATCCGTAAGGCGGGGCCAGACATGCAGAAAGACCTGCAATTGGCAGTCAGGTAGGGAGAGCGGACTTAATGGGAATCAAGGAGATGGGGGAGCCGTGCAGAGATCAGGTAGGCAGAGAGCTATGATACGGAGGTCAGGCAGGCACGAGGCCCCTCCTGGGGGATTTTGTGCCTACTTCTTGCAGAAGTCCTTGAAGCAGAGCCGCAATTTGTTGTGATGCCGGAAGAGCTTGGGGTCTTCTGGGATCTCTGCTAAAAACACCTGGGCCACCTCCAGGGGACCCTGTGGGGTGAGAGGGACTGGTGAGCCTGACTGCATGGTGCCTGGAGTTCCCCATGGGGCCTGCATCCCCCTTCCACCGGCCGTGCCTGGTTCACGGTGGGCCCCACGGAGCCCTGAAGCACCATCTGCAGCATCTTAGCATCTGGTGGGTCCTGCTCGGTGGCAAAGGCCAGCTCCCGTGTCTTCTTCTGCATGTCCTCAATGGCCACCTCCACCGGTGTCAGCACCGTCTGCGGGGTGAGGGGAGGGGTGTGCTCTTGCTGGGACTGAAGGTGTCCTGATTGAAGCTAGTTGGGGGCAGCTCACACCCCGCTGGGAGCAAGAGAGGGGTCCTGGAACCCAGGCAATGAACAGAACCTGGGGGGCTTCCTGGGTCTGACTCTGTGGGTTCCAGCCTTGGGTCTGCTGGGTCTGTTGCCCTGGGGTCCAGGGGTTTGACATCTGGGGTCTCCAGACTTCCTTGGGTCTACAGGTAGAGGTTTGAGCCTGGAAGTTGGAGTTTGGGGTCCCCAGCCTGGTTCTGGGGTACATGAGCCAATTTCTTGGTCTAGCATATCCACATCTCTCCTCCCCGGATCTGGGATCCCTGGACTTCTCTTCCCTGGGCCTTCTTAGATTTGGGGTCCCTGTGCCTCCCCTTTGTGGGTCTAGAATCCCTGGGTCTGGAGGCAGAGGTTTCAGTTTAGAGATTGGAATTCAGGGTCCCCATATCTTCTCAGCCCAGTGCTGGGGTACCTGGGCCACACCTCTCCTCCCTGGGCCTTCCTAGATCTGGGCTCCCTGTGCCTCCTCTGTTCTGGGTCTGGAATCCCTGGGGCTACCCTGGGTCTGGGGTCCCTGCATCCTGCCTCCCAGGTCCCCCTGGCTCTGATGTCTCCTCCCCTCCCCTCCCTTGGAATCTGGTCTAGGGTCGCTGTGCCACCCCTCTCTGGGTCTGAGATCCATGGGCCACCTTGGGTCTGGGTCCCTGTGTCTTCCCTCCCCTCCCCTCCCAGGGTCTGATGTCCCCCCACCTCCCCACCCTAGGCACAGGGTCCCCACCCACCTCCTCCCGGTGGCACACACGGATGCGAGTCTTGATGTAGGGGAAGGCGTGGTCGGTGCTGAGCAGCGTCTTACGCTTGTGCTGCTCCGGAAGCTCCCCGTGTGCGCGTCCATCCGGCGTGAAGGGTGTGCAGAACAGGAACGTGCGAAGCCCATAGTTGCGGTCAAAGTAGGTCACCCGGTCTTTGAGCTCGTAGGTATCAAAGTACGGTTCCACGTATGTGATCTGGATGTAGGCCTGTGCGCAGGGTCGGGTGTGAGGGTCCCACGGCCGCAGCACGCACAGCCCAGACCCTGCTTCTGGAGAGGGGATCTGAGCATCCGTGCATCTGGAGACTTTGGGATTTCGAGATCATCTTATGTCTGGATGTTTGGGAATCCCCTGAGGAATAGGTTTTGGGGTCCCTCATGAAATATGATTTGGGGTTTCCCAGAGAAAGAGGATTTGAGGGTCCCCAGGAAATAGTACTTGGAGTCTCTGTGAATGTAGGATTTTGGGGAAACAGTTGGCGGACCCACCTTCTGTGAGTCGAGCTTCGACTTGTCCACAGGGTTAGAGTCTTTTATAATTTCAACCACGTCATCACCAAATCTCTTCGTGTAGAACTCCTGGGGACACAGGGCTGACTCGGGGCCACCCGGGGACAGCCCCTACTCCATCCCCAAGGTAGCCCCACACCCCATTCCACCCCCCACCACAAGGACGTGCCTCCAGCCGGTGTGAGATCTCTGCCAGCTTCGTGATCGATGGCTCCTTGTACACAAACTCCTGCTCATCCAGGTCGCCGAAGCGAGCGCCGTAGAAGCCCACTCGGAAATATGTCCCGAACACGCGCTGGGGCTGTGAGAAGGTGTGGTTGTCTGGGAGGCCCCTGCTGGAGGTCTCCCCGCTCCAGAGTCAGGTCTCCTTGAGTATCGGGATGGAATTGTGAGGACCCCGAGACCACCAGGGCTTGGGCACAGGCAGGGGACGCTGAACACATCGGGGCATGGATCGCAATATGAAATTAGGATTGGGGCTGTATTGCTCACAGGTGTGTCCAGGGTATACAAAAGGTGCCCAATAAATGCTTGGATGGCTGAGGGAAGGAATGGCTGTCTCCCACTCTGGGACAGAGGCTCTGACTCCTTTGTTCCAGCGCATTCCCTTTCCCCTCTCCTGATTTGCCCACAAGAATGGGTATACAGTAGGTGCTCAATAAATGCTTGAATGGCTGAGGGAAGGGATGGCTGTCTCTCACTCTGGGACGGAGGGTCTGACTCCTTTGTTCTGGTGCATTCCCCTTCCTTGCCCTGATTTGCCCACAAAACTGGGTATAAAGTAGGTGCCCAATAAATGCTTGAATGGTTGAGGGAAGCAATGGCTGCTTCTCACTCTGGGACAGGAGCTCTGGCTCCCTTGTTCCATGGCATTCTCTTCCTCCTGTCCCCAGCCCTAAGTCTGGAAGAAGGAACCCCCTCCCCGCCACCCCAAGAACACTGCCCCGTGACTGGAAAGTTAGTGGGATGGCTGCACGTTCACTCACCAAGGCAGATCCGGGGAGGGTGGTGCAGACATGGTGGGGCCAGAGGTGTGGGGGACAGAGAGACAATGTCATGGGAGAGGTCAGAGGTCAGAGTTCCCTCAACCCCCAGGGTCCCGGATAACACTGCCCCATAAGAATCACTCCATGGGGAGAGAGATCAGAGACCGGGGAGGGACAGGACCTGCCCGCCCCACCCGGCTCCCACCCAGCATGCCTGCCTGCGCTCTGGGTTTCTGCCATGTTTGGCCAGAAAATTCTCCCCAAACTAGGAGATGCCTAAAAATAGACCTAAGTAGGGAAGAAGCAGGGTTGGGGTAGGGGTGGAGCGGGGGACATATTAACCAGAAATTGGGGAGTCTGGAAGCTGGGGAGGCAGGGAGGGACAGAGACCAAGAGACATAGAGATGGAGAGATAGCAAGATAGGGAAAGCCACATGAGAGACCCGGAGAGATGAGAAAGAGATCATGAGGGAGTCAGAGCCACCCTGCCACCCCCCTGCAGTGACCAAGCTGGCCCTGGCAGAGGGAGGGGTGTCTCTGGAGAGCTCCCAGCTGAGTGAGTCACAAGCTGCCCTCAAGATCTGGGGCGGGGTGGGGGGGGCATTTTTGGGGAAGGGAGGGAAGTGATGGGGTGGGTGCGTCCTGGCCGCTAAGCCCCAGCCCCAGTGGCCAGCGGCCATGCTCCTCTGGCGCCCCCTGGTGTTCACTGATGGCTGCTGGTCACTCATCATGGGGGTCCCAGAGGCAGGTGGCTGTGCCACCGAGGCCGACTCACCTCCCAGCCGGAACTCTGTGGGGGAGAGAAGGGGCAAGGTCAGCAGCCCTGTGGATGAGGAGCGGGGCTGAGGGTGGGGCCTGGGGGCGGTCCTGGGTCTACCTGGTGCATGATCTTGGTGAAGGCTTCCTGCAGTTTGCCATGTACCACAGCCAGCCGCTTGTAGTCACGGTGGGCTTCCAGGATGGGGATAAGGTTCTTGTAGACCTCATTCACGGCCTCGTAGAGCCCGCCCTGAGGGTGAGGTGTGGTCAGGATTCCCCAGACTGTCTCCCCCTCTCCACTGTGCTCCTGTCTACCCATCTCCCCCGTGATCCTCTGTGTTCCTACCCACCCTCCATCACCTCCTCCAGGAAGCCCACCCTGACCACCCCCATCCCAGATGGTGGCTCAGCCTTTCCACTCAGCTCCCACAGAGGGCTCCATGGTCTTCATCACTACTTCTGTTGTTTTTTTTTGAGATAGGGTCTCACTCCATCACCCAGGCTGGAGTGTAGTGCTATGCTACAATCATAGCTCATTGCAGCCTCCAAGCCCTGGGCTGGAGAGATCCTTCCATCCTAGCCTCCTAAGTACCTGGAACTACAGGCACATGCCACTATGCCCAGCTAAGTTTATTTTAGTTTTTATAGGGACAGGGTCTCACTGTATTGCCCCAGCTGGTCTGAACTCCTGGGCTCAAGTGATCCTCCTGCCTTGGCCTCTCAATTAGCTGGGATTACAGCCCTTTGCCACTTTTTTAGAGACAGGGGTTCACCATATTGGTCAGGCTGGTCTTGAACTCCTGACCTTGTGATCTGCCCGCTTCGGCCTCCCAAAGTACTGGGATTACAGGTGTGAGCCACCGCGCCCGGCCCCTTTGCCACTTTTAACAAGAATATTCTATGAGACAGGTATGATGTATATCTGCACTTCACCCCTCTGTGTTCCCTCATTGATGGGAGAAGCAGGTTTTTTTCCCCCTATTCCTCAAAGGAGAAACTGTGTCTCAGAGATATGGAGGCATTCCCCAGGGCCAAGACCCAAACACTAGCCCATCTGGCCCTGGGCCCATGACCTCCATGCCCAACTACCTCCTGGCATATGATAATATGCCCCTCACCCCTAGAAGGTGTTGGCATCAAGCCTGGCTCAAAACAGGTGCCCTGCGAGATTTGCTGACTGTCAGAAGGTCTGTGTCCACCCCCTGGCTTCTTCCCCCGAGGCCTTTGTGTGAGTATGGCTTTTTTTGTTTTTTTGAGATGGAGTCTCGCTCAGTCGCCCAGGCTAGAGTGCATTGGTGTGATCTCGCCTCACTACAACTTCTGCCTCCTGGGTTCAAGCAATTCTCCTGCCTCACCCTAACCAGAAATGAGTAGCTGGTACTACAGGCACCTGCCACCATACCTGGCTAGTTTTTCTGTTTTGTTTTTGAGACGGAGTCTCTCGCTCTGTTGCCCAGGCTGGAGTGCAGTGGCGTGATCTCGGCTCCCTGCAATCTCTGCCTCCCAGGTTCAAGAAATTCTTCTGCGTCAGCTTCCCAAGTAGCTGGGACTACAGGTGCCTGCCACCATACCAGGCTAATTTTTGTATTTTTAGTAAAGATGGGATTTCACTATGTTGGCCAGACTGGTCTCAAACTCCTGACCTCGTGATCTGCCTGCCTTGGCCTCCCAAAGTGCTGGGATCACAGTCATGAGCCACTGCGCCCACGCCCAGCTAATTTTTTTTTCCTCCCCTCAACACCCCCTCCATATATATATATATATATATATATATTTTTAGTAGTGGCAAGGTTTCTCCATGTTGCCCAGGCTGGTCTTGAACTCCCGACCCCTGAGGCCTTTGTCTCCAAGAATCTAGCAAAGTGACAGTAATGAATACGATGTCACTAAAGGGCCAGCACCACAGAAGAAGTCTCAGTAAACACCTGACCTTGAATCTCACTGGGCTCTCAAATGAAACTGCCAGTTCCCCAAATATGTGAGGAACTGAGAAACAGGTAAAGTGACATCACATGGAGCAAAGGCCCCAGGGCTCCTGCAAGTCAAATGCAGAAGCCACCAACTGCCCTCATACAAACAAGCAAACTAGAGAAGAAAACCCCTTTACAACAGTGGAAAATCAGTTGCTGGGCACGCTGGCTCACGCCTGTAATCCCAGCACTTTGGGAGGCTGAGGCGAGAGGACTGCATGAGTCCAGGTGTTTGAGCCCAGCCTGGACAACACAGTAAGACCCCATCTCTCAAAAAAAAAAAAACACCCAAACAATTAACAAAGAAAAAAAAAATTAGCTGGGTATGGCAGTGCACACCTATAATCCCAGCTACTCGGGAGGTTGAGGTGGGAGGATCACCTGAACCCAGGAGGTCAAGGCTGCAGTGAGGCGTGATTGAGCCACTGCACTCCAGCCTGGGTAAGAAAGCAAGACCCTGTCTCAAAAAACAGAAAGAAAAAGAAACTTAGGACACAGATCAGCCACAGCCATTGTGGGCCCTTATGGGATCCTGATTCAAACCAAGTAACCCCAGAAAAGACAGACTGGACAAGATCCAGGACATTAAGTATAGACTGCAATGAAATGACATTAATGATATTAAAGGATGACCATTAACTTGGCTATGATAAGAGTTTTGTAAAAGGGTCTTTATCAGAAAGGGTTGCACAGGGGGTACTTGTGGGAGTGATGGGAAAATTGCTGGGATATGCTTTTTTTTTTTTTTTTTTTTTTTTTGAGACAGAGCCTTGCTCTATCCCTCAGGCTGGAGTGCAGTGGCATGATCTTGGCTCGCTGCAACCTCTGCCTCCTGGGTTCAAGCAATTCTCATGCCTCAGCCTCCGGGGTAGCTGGGATTACAGGCATGCACCACCACGCCCGGCTAATTTTGTATTTTTAGTAGACACGGGGTTTCATCATGTTGGCCAGGGTGGTCTCAAACTCCTGACCTCAGGTGCTGCCCGCCTGTGCCTCCCAAAGTGCTGGGATGACAGGCGTGAGCCATTGTGCTCAGCCTGGGATCTGCTTTAAGCTGGAGCTTCTCTAAATTGAAGATGCATGTGAATATCCAAATTCTTTATTTAGTTTTTGACACAAGGTCTCACTCTTTCGCACAGGTTGGAGTACAGTGGCACGATTACAATTCATTGCAGCCTCAACCTCCTGGGCTCCAACGATCCTCCTGCCTCAGGCTTCCTGAGTAGCTGGGACTACAGGTACGTGCCACCAACCCAGCTAATTTCTTGTATTTTTTGTAGAGACAGGGTTTTCCCATCTAGCCCAGGCTGGTCTCGAACTTGGCTTCAAGCAATCCTCCCGCCTCAGCCTCCCAAAGTGCTGCAATTACAGGCATGAGCCACTGCACCCAACCCATTTTTATTTTAGTATAGAAAGTTTTAAGCATTGCTGGGTGTCCCAGCTACTTGGGAGGCTTAGGTGGGAGGATGGAGTGAGGCCAGGAGTTTGAGACCAGCCTGGGCAACATAGTAAGACTCTCTCTATATAAAAAATTCAAAAATTGGCAGAGTGTGGTGGCACATGCCTGTAATCCATCACTTTGGGAGGTTGAGGCAGGCAAACTATTTCAGCTCAGAAGTTCCAGACCAGCCTGGGAAACATGGCAAAATCCCATCTCTCCAAAAAAATATAAAAAATTAGCTGGGCCTGGTGATGTGTGCCTGTAGTCCCAGCTACTCAGGAGACCAGGGTAGGAGAATCACCTGAGTCCTGGAGACCAAGGTTGCAGTGAGCCATGATCACGCCACTGCACTCCAGCCTGGGTGACAGAGTCGAGGCCTTGTCTCACAAAATATTACAAAGAAAAAATTATATAATAATTTAAAAATTGGCTGGGCATGGTGGCACATGCCTGTAGTCCCAGCTACGTGGGAGGCTGAGGCAGGAGGATTGCTTTAGCCTGGAGTTCAAGGCTGCAGGGAGCTACCACACCACCAGGTTGTACACCAACCTGGGCAAAACACTGAGACTCTGTCCAAAAAAAAAAAAAAGAAAGAAAAATTGAAAGCATCTCCAACGTATGGAAGGCTTGCTATATCAGGCCTGCATCAGAGGTCTCATGGAAACACAGGCAGATAACAGGGCCTCTGAGAATCAATTCTCCTTCTTTTTTTTTTGGATACAGAGTCTCACTCTGTCACCCACCCAGGCTGGAGTGCAGTGGTGTGATCCTGGCTCACCACAACCTCTGCCTTCCGAGGTCAAGTGATTCTCCTGCCTCAGCCTCCCGAGTAGCTGGGATTACAGGCGCCTGCCACCACACCCAGCTGATTTTGTATTTTTAGTAGAGACAGGGTTTCGCCATGTTGGCCAGGCTGCTCTCAAACTCCTGACCTTGTGATCCACCTGCCCCAGACTTCCAAAGTGCTCGGATTACAGGTGTGAGCCACGGTGCCCAGCCAATTCTCCTTCTTTCTAAGTCCCCGGCTGGAAGGGTCTAGGAAGCAGATCCGATGATGCCTCCCTGGCCTGAGCCCCCTCTCCTGCCCCCAGTCCCCTCTCCCGCCCGGAGTCCCCACAGTCTCACCATGGTGAAGTAGGCGGCTGCCTCTTCCAGCAACCCGACCAGCCCCAGCTCAGTGAAGTGCTTCCCGGAGCAGAAGCCCTCCTCATCGGGTGACAGGATGTCGTCGGAGATGGCAGACTCCTCTAAGACGTTGGATGAGATGTTCTGGTGCAGGAGAGGTGGCGTCAGACCCTGGTCCCCACTGCGCATGTGCTGCCTGCCACCCCCGCATTCCCCCACCACTCACCTGGAAGGAAACGCAGCCCACGGGCAGGTGGCGGTGGTCCTCAAGCAGGGCGAGGTACTCGGCCACGAGGGCAGCTGCGTGCACCACACACTGGGCGGCCTCGGCGTGGTTGCCCAGCTCCGCGTGCTTCCCGGCCATGTTCTGTAGCCAGGTCAGCCGCAGGTCTGGCGAGCCCTGGTAGCCCCGGGCAATTCTGGAGTTGAGGTGAGGTGAGGGGGGATGTGAGGAGATCTGCTTCCCAATTGTCCATCCCCTTCACTGGTTACCCCCAGGTCTGCCCCAAGCACCAGCCAGTCTCCTTACCTGTACCCCATCCCCTCACTCATTCCCTCACCTGGCCATCCCTCACCTGTCTCCCCACCTGTCTTCCCTTCATCTGTTTTCTCACCTGCTGGCCAGTCATCTCTTAACCTGCCTATCTTACATATTCCTCTAGTCATCTTCCTCTTCACTTGTCCTGCTGTCTCCCACTGACCAGCCAGTCTCCTCACCTATACCTTACTGACCTGTCTATCCCCTCACCTGTCCACCCTTCACCTGTCTACCCCCTCACCTATCACAGCTGTCCACCCCTTCACCTGTCTATCACACCTGTCTATCCCCTCACCTGTCCACCCCTCACCTGTCCACCCCTCACCTGCTATCACACCTGTCCACCCCCTCACCTGTCTATCATACTTGTCTATCCCCTCACCTGTCCACCCCTCACCTATCACACTTGTCTACCCCCTCACGTGTCCCCCTCACCTGTCCTGGTTCTCATCTGGCATTCTCAGTACATTCTTCTGGCATCCTCTTTATCTGTTTACTCACCTGTTCTCTGCTTACTTATCCCCTCATGTCTGCTCACCCATCCCCCCCACCTGTCTGCTCACCCGTCCCCTCACCTGTCTGCTCACCCGTCCCACCCACCTGTCTGCTCACTCATCCCCCCACCTGTCTGCTCACCCATCCCCCTCACCTGTCTGCTCACCCATCCCCCTCACCTGTCCCCCTTACCTGCCTCTGTTACAGACTATTCGCTTCCCTGCTCCCTCCTCACCTCCTCAGATATCTACTCTCATGCCTGTTCTCTCTGTATCTGTTGGGGCGTGGGCGTGGCTGAAGGTATGGGCTGGCCCGCCTTACCTGTACATGAGGTCGATGAGCATCTCAGGGTCCTCCTGGTGTTCCTTCATCTTCACCGTGTCCGTCAGGATCATGTGCAGGTTGAACATCAGGTCCTGGACCTGGAGCCGGGGAATATGCAGGGGCCAGTGAGGGCGCTAGGAAGTGAAGGGAGCCAAGGTGGTGGGGTCGGGGGTTACGCAAAGGGGAGGTGGGGAGGGGGCCCAGCAGGTGTCACCTGCTCCGCGAAGGTGCTGTCCCGCAGCCCCACGTCCTCCTCAGCATAGGTGAGGATGGTTTTGAGTGAACGTCGCAGGTGCTCTTCACTGAAGTTCTGTGTTGTCCCCACCAGAGATGAAAGCGACATGGTCACCTGCATCTTCACGCGGGCAAAGTTCTGCAGGGACAGGGGAGGGACAGTGGAGCTGGCAGTCTCAGACTCCAGACCCCACCTCAGGGTCTGCTCAACCTGCCAACATGGCCCTTGCATTCTTTTTTTTTTTTTGAGACAGACTTTCACTCTCGTTGCCCAGGCTGGAGTGTAATGGCACAATCTCAGCTCACTGCAACCTTTGCCTCCCGGGTTCAAGTGATTCTCCTCCCTCAGTCTCCCTAGTAGCTGGGATTACAGGCGCCCGCCACCATGCCCAGCTAAATTTTAGTTTAGTAGACACAGTGTTTTACTAAGTTGACCAAGATGTACTTGAACTCATGAACTAAGGCAATCCACCCGCCTCAGCCTCCAAAACCAAAGTGTTGGAATTACAGGCATGAGCCACCACGCCCAGCTTTCTTTCTTTTTTCTTTTTTTGAGATGGAGTCTCACTCTGTCGCCCAGGCTGGAGTGCAGTGGTGTGATCTTAGCTCACTGCAACCTCCGTCTCCCGAGTTTAGGCGATTCTCCTGCCTCAGCCTCCTGAGTAGCTGGGATTGCAGGTGCATGCCACCACGGCTGGCTAATTTTTGTATTTTTGGTATAGACGGGGTTTCACTGTGTTGGCCAGGCTGGTCTTGAACTCCTGACCTCAAATGACCCACCCGCCTTGGCCTCCCAAAGTGCTAGGATTACAGGGATGAGCCACTGTGCCCAGCCTGCCTTTTTTATTGTTGCTCAGGCTGGAGAGCAGCGGTGAAGTCATGGCCCCCTGCAGCCTCAAACTCCTGGTCTCAAGTGATCCTCCCACTTCAGCCTCCCAAAATGCTGGGATTACAGGAATGAGCCAGGGCCCCTGACCCCCAGTTGTGTTCTGAGCCCTCCTCTTGCCCGTTATGCTCAGTGACTGCCTCCCCATCCCTCACTCCCTCTATGGCCCCGAGACCCAGCTGGCCACCCTGACCAGAGCCGTGTGTGGACCACGCCTCCTCGCCCCACTCACGTGGCCGATCTCGAAGTTCTGTCGCATGAGCAGGTACAGTGAGGCACTGGCGTGCGTGCGGATGGTGCTGACGCGGCTGCCACAGTGTCGCAGGAGCCTCAGGCACAGGTCGGCACACAGCTCCGTGTCTTCCTCAAACAGCAGCTCCGGGAACTGCCCCCGGGACCCAGACAGACACTGTCCAGCCCCTCCCCTTTCTGGCTCACAAGGGGAGTGGCCCAAATGAGGACTGCTTGGGCAGAGACGTCTGTTTGTGTTCTGTCCTCTTTGGCCAAGTGCTACTGGGTTCGGAGTCAGACCTGGGTTTGAGCTCCTTGCTGTGTGACCCTGGGCGAGTGACTTGGCCACTCTGATCCTGCCTGCCTTCCACTGTAAACTGTGGCAAAGCAGTCTGCTCCATGGAGTGGCAGAGCATGCAGTAAGTGCTCAATGAATGAGGCACTTTTTTTTTTTTTTTTTTTTTGAGACAGGGTCTCACTCTGTAGCCCAGGCTGAAATGCGGTCGTGTGATCACAGCTCACTGCAGCTTTGAACTCCCAGGCTCAAACCATCCTCCTGCCTCAGCCTCCCTAGTAGCTCCCTAGTAGCTGGGATCTCAGGTGTGTGCCACCCAGCCTGGCTAACATTTTTTTTTTTTTTTTTTGAGACAGGCTCTTACGCTGTTGCCCAGGCTGAAGTGCAGTGGCGCGATCATGGCTCACTGCAGCCTTGACCTCCCGGGCTCAAGTGATCCTCAGCCTTCCGAGTAGCTATGACCACAGCTGCATGCCACTACATTTGGTTGTTTTTTTTGTAGAGATGGGGGTCTCACCATGTTGCCCAGTCTGGTCTCCAACCCTAGGCTCACATGATCTTCCCAACTCAGCCTCCCAAAGTGCTGGGATTACAGGTGTGAGCCACCATGCATAATCCCAGGTAATTTTTTAAATTTTCGGTAGAGATAGGGGCCTTGCTGTGTTGCCCAGGCTGGTCTCAAACTCCTGGCCTCAAGCGATCCTCCCACTTTGGCCTCCCAAAGTGCTGGGATATAGCGTGAGTCACTGCACCCAGCCTAGAGCTTCTATCGCTTTCTAAGAATCCTGGTTGTTGAGTGGTGCTCACCTTGGACACAAGGGCCCGCTGGGTCGCCAGGCCGTGCTGCAAGAAGAGGGCACTCTGGGCACTGCCCAGGCTGTACAGCACAACCTTCAGCACTGCCCCTAAGACGCTCTCCCGGGCTTCTGACAGCATCACCGTCTGGAAGGGAGGGAGTCAGAAATCCTGGTGTTAGAGCCTAGGGTGGTTATGGGGACAGGGAAGGAGAGGGATTATGGAGTCAGAGATCACAGAGCACTGCAGTTGGGCTCAGAGCGTGAGGCAGATGCTGGATCAAGCCCTACCTGCACGATGATCTCCAGTGTGTCCAGAACCACTAGGCTTGCCTCGGTTGCCAAGTTCCCTTCCACCAAGGCCTCGTGTTCCATTTCATCCTTGGTCCTGGAAGGGGAAGCGAGGTCTTGGGGCCCCACTCAGAGTGAGACCCTATTCCATGGCTGAGCTCTCTCTTTCCCCTGGCAGTCCAGGGGCGCTGGCTCCCTCGAAGCTGTTGTTTTTTTTGTGTGTGTGTGTATGTTTTTTTTGTTTGTTTGTTTTCTGAGAGAGGGTGTCGCTCTGTTGCCCAGGCTGGAGTGCGGTGGTGTGATCACAGTGCACTGCAGCCTCAACCTCCCAGGCTCAAGTCATCCTCCCATCTCAGCCTCATGAATGGCTGGGACCACAGGCACATGCCACCATTCCTGGCTAATTTTTTTTTTTTTTTGAGATAGAGTCTCACTCCATCTCCCAAGCTGGAGTGCAGTGGCGCAATCTTGGCTCACTGCAACCTCCATCCGCCTTGGGTTTAAGCAATTCTCTGCCTCAGCCTCCCAAGTAGCTAGGATTACAGGCACCCACCACCACACTTGGCTAACTTTTATATTTTTACTAGAGACGGGGTTTTACCATATTGGCCAGGCTGGTCTTGAACTCCTGACATCAGATGATCCACCCATCTCGGCCGCCCAAAGTGCTGGGATTACAGGTGTGAGCCACCATGCCCAGCAGCTGGCTAATTTTTTAATTTTTTGTAGAGACAGGGTCTCACTATGTTACCCAGGCTGGTCTCGAACTCCTGGACTCAAGCGATCCTCCCGCCTCAGCCTGAACCGTTCTGAACCCAGCAAACTCCCTCCTGCCCACACCCACTTGTCCACGCGGTCTGAGGTTTGCTTCCAGTGCGTGATGCTCTTCCGCCAGCGCACGTTCTCCGGATTCCCAAATGGGCTCCTCTCTGAGGCGCATGGGCGCATGATCACAGACGCATAAAAACACAGGGCACATGTGAACACCAGGAGAAACGCACAGGCATGAAGATATTCAGGTGGGCTGACCCGTGAGGACCCTGGGTGGAGCAGAAGCCTGCTGGGTGGACACACATGGGCAGACACGAGTGACAGATGGGGACGCACAGGCCCATGTGTACGGTGACGATGCCTGGACTTCTCTCCGGGAAAAGTGAGGCAGAAAGTAAGTGAGGGACGGCCCCATTCATGGGGTCCCTTGACACAAGGTGGGAGCAGCTGGTGGGATGGGGACACGTGGCCGTGTCACCCTCTTACCACGACTTCGCCGAACCATTTCTTGTCGAGCTCCGATGGTGCCTAGGATGGCTTCCTCTAGTCGCGCCTTCATGTCCAGTGATTTTTTGAATGTGAGGCTGTTGATGCGCTCAAAGGCTTTTTTCCCCTGGGAGGGCAGAGAACTGGGGTTCAAGGTTGACTCTGCTCTTTTTGGTGGGACCTGAGCTGGCCCTTTTTTTTTTAGACGGAGTCTCGCTCTGTTGCCAGGCTGGAGTGCAGTGGTTCGATCTCAGCTCAGTGCAACCTCCGACTCCTGGGTTCAAGTGACTCTCCTGCCTCAGCCTCCCAAGTAGCTGGGATTACAGGCATGGTGCTATCATGCTTAGCTACCTTTTGTATTTTTAGTACAGACAGGGTTTCACCATGTTGGCCAGGATGGTCTCCTGACCTTGTGATCTGCCCACCTCAGCTTCCCAAAGTGCTGGGATTACAGGCATGAGCCACCACGCTCGGCCTGGCCCCATCTTTTTCTTTGTGCTCTTTCTCACCTCCGGCCCCTGTGCTTAAAGACAGTTTACCCCTTTCCTCCAAATTTTTAGCACCTACCAGTTTTTTTTTTCTTTGAGACAGAGTCTTTCTCACTCTGTTGCCTAGACTGAAGAACAGTGGTGCGATGTTGGCTCACTGCAACCTCCAGCTCCCAGGCTCGAGCGATACACCTCGGCCACCTCCGTAGCTGGGACTACAGGCATGCACCACCATGCTCAGCTAACTTTTGTATTTTTTGTAGAGATGGGGTTTCACTATGCTGTCCAGGTTGGTCTCAAACTCATGGGCTCAAGCAGTTTGCCCACCTTGGCCTCCTCAAGTGCTGGGATTACAGGCGTGAGCCACTGCACCAGGCCCTTAAAAAAAAATCTTTTTTTTTTTTTGAGATGGAGTCTCACTCTGTCGCCGAGGGTGGAGTGCAGTGGTGCGATCTTGGCTTACTACAACCTCTGCCTCCTGGGTTCAAGCGATTCTCCTGCCTCAGCCTCCCGAGTAGCTGGGACTACAGGCATGCACCCCCATGCCTGGCTAAATTTTTATATTTTTAGTAGAGACAGGGTTTCACCATGTTGGCCAGGCTGGTCTTGAACTCCTGACCCCAAGTGATCCACCCGCCTCGGCCTCCCAAAGTGCTGGGATTACAGGCGTGAGCTGCCATACCTGGCCTCCACATTCCAAATTCTATTCACAAAGGCATTTCTCACTTGATTCCTCAGCTCAGCACAGAAACAGTCCACCCCTTTACTCTCAGTCCCACAGAGTCCTCTGCACAAAGACAGTCTACCCCTTCCCACTCAGCCTGCAGCACCCTGGGCCCCTGGGTACATCCTTAGCCTGCCTCCTCCATCATCTCCTGCCCACGCCCTCGAACCTTGTACTCGAAGGCAGCCAGGCAGAGGTACAGCAAATCCAAGAGACGTCCCAGCTGGGGGAGCATCAGGTCAGTGGCCCAGCGCTGCAGGAGCGCCGGCTCTGCGTTTTTCAGCACCCACAGCACACATGCCAGCAAGGTCCGGCTTGACTCAGCAGAGAGGGCACAGCCTGCCCGAGAAGCCTGGGGCCGGAGAGGAATCAAAGTCAATTTCCATTTTCTCCATGTGAGATGAATCCTGGCCAATCGGTATCTTTATTTTTTTTTTGAGGTGGAGTCTCGCTCTGTTGCCAGGCTGTAGTGCAGTGGTGCCATCTTGGCTTGCTGCAACCTCCACCTCCCAGGTTCAAACGATTCTCCAGCCTCAGCCTCCTGAGTAGCTGGGACTACAGGCATGCACCATCATACCCAGCTAATATTTGTATTTTTAGTAGAGACGGCGTTTTACCATGTTGGCCAGGATGATCTTGATCTCTTGACCTCATGATCCACCCGC
This sequence comes from Cacajao melanocephalus, assembly GCA_963573385.1. Classification (NCBI taxonomy): domain Eukaryota; kingdom Metazoa; phylum Chordata; class Mammalia; order Primates; family Pitheciidae; genus Cacajao; species Cacajao melanocephalus. The sequence goes on along the minus strand of CAUYLG010048378.1, from coordinate 13,529 downwards.
CTTGGCCTCCCAAAGTGCTGGGATTAGTAAAGGCATGAGCCACTGTGCCTGGCCCAATCTGTATCTTGATACATGGCTTCTCTCACTCAAAATGGATGACATCTATGGGGACAAGCCTCCCTACTCACCGTTGGTGGCCCCTGGGAGATGCTGGCCCGGGAGCCGGGGGCTAGGGGGCCACCAGCAATGGCCATGGCCACAGAGGGGTTGATGGTGCCTGAAATGTCCCCTTCGCCTTCTGTGTCTGAGTCAAGCATTGAGGCCAGTCTTGACCGCTGACCTGGGACCTCTGGCAGGGAAGGACAGAGGGAGAGAAAGATAAAACCTTGTAAGTGCTGTCCCTATCTCAAATTTCAGAAGTCTTCCCTCACAGCCAGGCACAGTGGCTCACATCTGTAATTCCAGCACTTTGGGAGGCCGAAGCAGGTGGATCACCTGAGGTCAGGAGTTTGAGACCAGCCTGGCCTACATGGCAAAATCCTGTCTCTACTAAAAATACAAAAAAATTAGCCGGGCATGGTTTTGGTGCCTGTAATCCCAGCTACTTGGGAGGCTGAGGCAGGAGCTTCAACCCAGGAGGTGGAGGTTACAGTGAGCCAAGAATGCACCGTTGCACTCCAGTCTGGGCAACAGAGCGTGACTCTGTATCGGGGAAAAAAAAAAAAAAAGTCTTCATCCCTCACAACAGTCCCAAGAGTGGGTCTCTGGTTGTCTGCTCCTGGAACTCGCTTATTTTACTTATATTTTTTAGATAGAGTCTTGCTCTGTCACCTAGGCCGGAGTGCAAAGGTGCCATCTCAGCCTACTGTGATCTGTGCCTCCCAGGTTCAAGCGATTCTCGTGCCTCAGTCTTCTAAGTACCTGGGATTACAGGTGCACGCCACCATGCCCAACTAATTTTTGTATTTTTAGTAGAGATGGGGTTTCACCACATTAACCAGACTGGTTTCAAACTCCTGACCTCGAATGATCTGCCTGCCTCGGCCTCCCAAAGTATTAGGATTATAGGTGTGAGCCACTGCGCCTGGCCAATTTTATTTTTTTTGTGCAGGATCTCACTCTGTTACCCAGGCTGGAGTGCAGTGGCGCAATCTCGGCTTACTACAGCCTCAACCTTCTGAACTCAAGTGAACCTCCCACCTCAGCCTCCCCAGTAGCTGGAACTGCAGGGGTGTGCTGCCATGCCCAGCTAATTTTTGTATTTTTTATAGAGACATGGTCTGGCTAGGTTATCTAGGCTGGTCCTCAACTCCTGTACTCAAGCAATACGCCCACCTCAGCCAGGCATGGTTTTGGGATTATAGGCGTGAACCACCGCACCTGGCCTTGATGCTATTACCGTAGCATCAGTCAGCACTGATATAGCATCTTCTATGTGCCAGGTGCTGTTCTAGGGACTTTAAAAATATTCACTCCTCCAAATCATAGCAGCTCGAGAAAAACAAAAATTCCTTTTTTTTTTTTTTTAAGACAGAGTCTTGCTCTGTCACCCAGGCTGGAGTGTAGTGGCGTGATCTCACTGCAACCTCCGCCTCCTGGGATCAAGTGATGATTCTGCCTCTGCCTCCTGAGTAGCTGGGATTACAGGCACCCACCACCATGCCCGGCTAATTTTTTTTTGTATTTTTAGTAGAGATGGGGTTTCACCATGTTGGTCAGGCTGGTCTCGAACTCCTGACCTTGTGACCCACCCGCCTTGGCCTCCCAAAGTGCTGGGATTACAGGCGTGAGCCACCGCGCCCAGCCTAAAAAATAACTCTTAATCATCAAAACAACCCTATTGAGATAAGTACTTTCATTAGTCCCACATTATGGATGAAGAAACTGAGGTACAGAGAGGTTAACTTACTTGCCCAGGGTCAGATAGCAGCTAAATGGAATGTTACAATGCCTTTTTTTTTTTTTTTGAGACAGAGTTTCGCTCTCATCACCAGGCTGGAGTGTGATGGCACAATCTTGGCTCACTACGACCTCCATCTTCCAGGTTCAAGCAATTCTCCTGCCTTGGCCTCCTAAGTAGCTGGGATTACAGGTGCCCACACCATGCCCAGTTTTTGCTGTTTTGTGTTTTTTGAGATGGAGTCTCACTCTTGTTGCCCAGACTGGAGTGCAAGGGCGTGATCTCAGCTCACTGCCTCCTGGGTTCAAGCGAGTCTCAGCCTCCTGCATAGCTGGGATTACAGGTGCCCGCCACCACGCCCAGCTAATTTTTTGTATTTTTAGTAAGAAAGGATTTCTCTATGTTGGCCAGGCTGGTCTTGAACTTTTGACCTCAAGCAATCCACCTGCCTTGGCCTCCCAAAGTGCTGGGATTACAGGCGTGAACCACCTGTGCCCAGCCCAAAAGCTACAATTTTATCCTCACTGGTCTGGTTCTGAAGTCTATGCTCTTAAGAAGGTAACCCCCATTTTCTACCCTAAAAAGTCTCAACAGAGGGAGGAGTTGCTAACAAATATATAGCAGATCTTGTCCTAGAGTCTCCTGAAACAAAAGGTAGACTGAGTCTGAATCAAGCTCTAGCCTAGTCCAGCCTAGCTCAATTCCTGATTGAACTGAGGTGATCAGCCCGTTATCCTATCTGCCTAAGAGAGGAAAAGGAGATTTCTCACTGAAAGATGACATTGCTTCATCCCTATGGTTCTTTTCTATACAATGTCCAGAATATAATTTTTAAAAACTACAAGTGATGAGGCAGGAAAATGTGATGGATAAAAGAGAAAAAGAGAGAACAGAAGCAGATACATAGATGATCAAATCTGGAAGTCAGCAAACAGAAACTTTTAAAATGAGAAGAAAAGTTGAGACAAAAGATGGAGAATTTCGACAGGGAATTGGGATCTACCAAAAAATCAAATGGATATTTTATAGTGGAAAAAAAACCCCAATATCTGAAATTAAGAACTCAATGGGCTGGGTGCGGTGGCTCATGCCTGTAATCCCAGCACTTTGGGAGGCCGAGGTGAGTGGATCACCTGAGGTTGGGAGTTCGAGACCAGCCTGACTAACATGAAGAAACTCTGTCTCTATTAAAAATACAAAAAAATTAGCCAGGCATGCTGGTACATGCCTATAATGCCAGCTACTTGGGAGGCTAAGGCAGGAGAATCGCTTAAACCCAGGAGGTAGAGGTTGTGGTGAGCTGAGATCGCACCAGTGCACTCCAGTCTGGGCAACAAGAGTGAAACTCCATCTAAAAATAACAATAAATAACTTAGTGGATGGGGTCAACAGGACACTTGGCACAACAGAAGCCATAAGTGGTGAACTTGTAGTGACCAAAATTTCCCTATTAAATTACGGAAAGGAAAGAATGGAAAAAAACAGAACAGGATATAACAGATGTGTGATGCGATCAAAAGGCCTAATATACATGTAATTGGAGTCCCAGGAGAGAAGAGTGAAAATGAGGCAGAAAAAAATTCGAGAGAGAATGGCTGAGAATTTCCCCAAACTGATGAAAGGCATCAACCCACAAATCCCAATTTTGTGCTTCCAGCTACTATTATACCGCACCAACAATGCCTATAAATGTTTGTTGAAAATGAGTGAACGAATTAACTCCAATCATTTTCTCACCTGGATGTTCCCCACTTTCTGCTCTTAGAAAATAATACATGGTACAATAATATCTCCCATCTATTGTAGGCTGAAACTATATGAGTACTACAGCCCCCCACGTTTTCACATAACCTTATGAAGTAGTTGCTGTTATTACTGTTCCCATTACAGGGGAGAAACCTGAGGCTCAGAAAGGTTATGACTTGACTAGTTTGTCCCAGCATTTAACCTTCTCTGCTAATCCTAATGCCTATACTCATACCCCTGAATGTGTTCTCCCTCCTTTCCTATCCTGTGCCTTCTGTGACCAAGTCCCTGGATCATGTGACCACATTCTCCCCTGGCCCACTGACCAGCAAAGTCATGCAGCCGTGGCAAGGTGTCCCGTGCAATTGACAGCAGTGGCAGGTACAGCTCGGCCACACGAGCCTTCACAGTGGCCTCGGCGTAGCGGGGGTCAGTGTCATGGCTGCATAGCAGGCTGTGCACAGCACTGATGGCCTTCTTGTGCAACAGGGATGCCCTATGGGATAATGGGGTGCTCAGGACAGGATGGACATGGCTCCTGGACTGTCCCACCTTCCCTGAGTCTAGACAGGGCCTCTGCTCACCCCTCAGCCTCGGGCTCAAGGGCCAGCGCCAGCTCTGTCAGCAGGAGCCCAGCTAGGAAGTGCTGCTGCCGGAATGGTCCGCTCAGTTCGAACATGCTGGTCACCTTGGGGTCTGGGGCTTGGCTGGAGAAGGTGGAGCTCTGCAGAGTGGGGGAAAAATGGGAGATGCCAGCAGTCAAGGGTCAGAGGTGAGAGGTCACCATTAAAGCCATCTGAGAGGTGACAGAAATCATGGTGCCAGTAGCCACAGAGGAGAAACTGAGGTCAAGTCATCTGGAGGTGACATTGGATATGGGTTTCAAGGCCAGAGGTGAGAGGCTGAGGTTAACCCATCTGTGATGTAATAGGGAATGGGGTCAAAAGTCAGAGGACTTAGAAATAGCAGATCGAACACTGGGCTGGGAGTTAGGATTCAGGGGAGAGAAATCAGAAGTTAGTCCTTCTGGGAAATTGCTGAGAATGACAGGAGAGGTGAAGGGTTAGAGGTAAAAAGTCACATTTATGGGCCGGGCGAGTTGGCTCACGCCCGTAATCCCAGCACTTTGGGAGGCCGAGGCAGGTGGATCACAAGGTCAGGAGTTTGAGACCATTCCGGCCAATATAGTGAAACCTCGTCTCTACTAAAAATACAAAAATTAGCTGGGTGTGGTGGTGCGCGCCTGTAGTCCCAGCTACTCAGGAGGCTTAGCAGGAAAATCGGTTGAGTCCAGGAGGTGGAGGTTGCAGGGAGCCGAGATCACGCCACTGCACTCCAGCCTGGTGACAGAGTGAGACTCCATCTCAAAAAAAAGAAGAAAAGTCAAACATAAGGAATAAGTTAACCTAGGCAGTGGTCCACTGTGAAAGGGACAGAGATGAGGGAATCCTATGAGATGGACTGAAGGTGAGAGGTGGTAGGTCAAAGAAGCCAGCCCACCTGGGAAGTGGTAGAGGACACAGAAGGGGAGGGCGAGGCTGGGGGCGACAGTGGGCAGCAGGGGAGGTTGAGGGTGACGTAGTGCTCATGGCTGCACAGGATGCGGGTGAATTCCATGCGCAGGGTCAACAGAGCCGCTGGATTAGGGGATGACTGGAGCCGCGTGGCCACCTGTGGGAGAGGGGTGGGCAGCAGTGATGTCAACATCGCCCTGCCCACTATCCACGCCACACCCACCCTGCCCTGCCACGCCCACTCCTACCTGCTTGTAGTGGCCCCGGACCAGGTTGAAGATGAAGCCACGGTCCACCAGGGACAGAAGGTCACTGAGGAAGAAGGCCAGGCTGGCATTGAGGCGCTCGGCCAGCTCCACATCCTGGGGACACAGGGACCTGTCAACCCACACATCCGCCCCTCCTCCCCAAACCTCAGCCCCCACAGGGGCTTGACTCTTCCTACAAGATCCTCTCGCCTCCTGTAGTCCAGAGTTCAGAGCTGGGGAGAGACTACATTTCCAAGCCTCCCTTGCAGTGGAACCACATGAACAATTCTGGCCAACGGGATCTGAGGGGAAAGTGAGGCGGCCACTTATATTGCAGAAGCTCGTGGGTGCTGGTGAACTGCCAGGGCCAGGCCCACACTGTGATACCTCCACAACCTACTTATGCTCAGAAATAAGCTTTGGTTATTTAAATCACTTGTGACTGTGTTGAAGCAAATTAGCCTCTGCCCTAACTGATCTGCTCTCAGCATCATTTATTTTTTATTTTTATTTTATTATTTATTTATTTTAAGACGAGGCTTGCTCTTGTCACCCAGGCTGAAATGCAGTGGCACGATCTTGGTCGGGAGTTCGAGACCAGCCTGGCCAACATGGTGAAACCCTGTCTCTACTAAATTTATAAAAATTAGCCAGGCGTGGTGGCACATGCCACTCAGGAGGCTGAGGCAGGAGAACTGCTTGAACCCGGGAGGTGGAGGCTGCAGTGAGCTGAGATTGCGCCACTGTACTCCAGCCTGGGCAACAGAGCAAAACTCCATCTCAAAAAAAAAAAAAAAAAAGGTGGCTTCTCAAGGGTATTGTTCTTCCCTGGATCTCTTTCTTGGGCTAATTTCCTCACCATCTGGATCAGCCCCTGGGAATGTCAGTCTTTGGGAAGGCTCCAGTGAGACAAGGTCAAAACCTTTGAGACCAGCTTGGAGGTCATGTGGGATTGTGCAAGGGTTGGCCTGGGCCAGAATGCCATTTCAAAAATCTGGAAAGTTCCCATCAAATCCAGAGTCCCATTTCACTTTAGAAACCAGACCATCTCCTAGCATGGGTAACATAGCAAGACCCCGTCTCTACAAAAAAAAAAAAAAAAAAAAAAAAAAGAAAAGAAAAAGAAAAAGAATTAGCTCGGTATGGTGGCATGCACCTGTAGGCTGAGGTGGGTGGATTGCTTCAGCCCAGGAGTTTGAGGCTGCAGTGAGCCATGATCACACCACCACACTCTAGCCTGGACAACAAAGTGAGACCCTATCTCAAAAACAAATATAAAAACAAAAACAAAACCACACCCAAAGAAACCCCAGACAATCTGGCCAGGCATGGTGGCTCAGGCTTGTAATCCCAGCACTTTGGGAAGCTATGGTGGGAGGATTCCTTGAGCTCAGGGGTTGAAGACCAGTCTGGGCAACATAGTGAGACCCTGACTCTACTAAAAAACATTAAAATTAAAAAATAGCTGAGTATGGTGGCTTGTGCCTCTGGTCACAGCTACTTGGGAGGCTGACGAGGGAGGATCCCTTGAGCCCAGGAGGTCGAGGCTGCAGTGAATTATGATCACGCCACTGCACTCCAGCCTGGACGACAGAGCAAGACCTTATCTCAAAACAAAAAACAAAAACAGCCAATGTGGCCATAGCTAAGCCGCATTCCTGCAGGGTTTCTGTTGGCGGGACTGAGTGATGGTCACCCCTGTTAGCTGGGACATCTGCTGTCTAGTCCACCATAAGCCCCCACTTTCCCAACTGAAACTCGTATTGACAGCAAGGGCTCTGGAGCTGGTGGCTCATGTTCAAAACCACATTCTGGCCCTTCTCAGTCTTGCAGTACAAGGTTAAGCTCCTCACCCATTCGATGCCTCAGTTTCCCCATCAGTAAAACGGAGATAACAACAATACTAACTTCATGAGGTGGTGAGAATTCAATGACACGATCCGTATAAAGTGCTTAGATACACAGTAAGTGTTCAATAAATGCTCAATATTGGCTGGTCCGATGGTAGTGGGTTATCAGAACTTATTAACATCAGTGTCACTAAAGTTGGTATACAACCCCCCACTGCTAAATTTGACTGGCTTTTAAAAATTAAAAAAAAAGCTCAATATTATTACTATTATGATTAGCGTTGCCTGCCTAGCCCTCAAGGGCATTGGAATTGGTAATGTGGGGCCTGGACAAGTCCACTGTCAGGGTCTCAGAACATCAACATCCATTTATTGAGCACTTGCTGTATACTCTGACTGTGCTAGGGGCTAATGAGTCTACCCTGTCACTTCCCTGCTCCCACCAACCCCCATTTCCCTCCTCATCCACGGCAATCTAGCCATCCTCACTGCTCTCCTATTCGCCAAGCATGGTCCTGCCTCAGGGCCTTTGCATCTGCTATTCCTCCTGCCCGGAATTCTCTTTCCCCAGACATCACATGGAATGATCCCTCACTTTCTCCAACTCGCCCCTTGAAAGCTCCATGAGGGTAAGGATTTGGGTGTTTTGTTTATTGCTATGTTGCCACACCCAGCACAGGGCTGTGCACACCACGGGCACTCAAGAAACAATAAATGAATGGATCCACCCGGCAAAGTGGATTCCTAGTCTTACAGCCAGGAGGCACTGGGCAGGCTTCGTGCCCACACCTGGCTGGCTGTGTCCTCCCTCAGGTTACTTCCCACATGGAGACCCTGCATCTCCCACCTTGTGGACACGGGTGATGATCTCCAGGCCCACAGAGCCCACCAAGGCAGTGATGTCGTCCAGGAAGCGCCCAGGGAAGCGCAGCTTGCGGGGTGTGTCCAGTCGCTGGCCGAGAAGCAGGTGCAGCGCCATACTCTTCACCTGGAGGTGAGGTGAGAGGGCTGTGGGTGGGGCTTGAAGGGCTGTGGGTGGAGGAGGCTTGACAGAAGGGGCGTGGCTTTAGTAGCAAGGGAGGTGGGCTGAAGGTAGGTTTGAGCCCCATAGCTGCAGGCAGAAGTTGAGGCTTGAGGGACCCGGGTGGTTGGGGCTTGACAAAGCCATGGGCCAATCCTGTGAGCATCCCAGGAGTATAGGGAGTGGGAAGGCTGAGAGGGAATGGGAGGGGCTTATGCAGGTCTCACCAGGGCAAAGTCCGGGGGTGGGACAAAGGGTGGGGCTAGAGGCACTGGACTTGAAGGGAGCTTTATTGGAGGTCCAGAGGTGATATGGCCCTGGGAAGGGGGCATTCAATACACCTATTGAAGAGTTTTAGGGATGTCTCTACCTTGATCAGAAAGCTTTCCCTCGGGAAGGGCATGGTGGCTCATGCCTATAATCCCAGCACTTTGGGAGGCCTAGGTGGGTGGATCACCTGAGGTCAGGAGTTCGAGACCAGCCTGGCCAAAATGGCGAAATCCAGTCTCTACTAAGAATACAAGACTTTTCTCTAGAGGGACAGGATAAAAGAAAAAAAAAAAAGAAAGAAATAACAAAATACAAAAATTAGCCGGGCAAGGTGTCACGTGCCTGTAATCCCAGTTACTAGGGGGGCTGAGGCAAGAGGATTGCTTGAACCTGGGAGGCGGAGGCTGCAGTGAGCTGAGATCGTGCTACTGCACTCCAGACTGGGCAACAGAGCGAGACTCCATCTCAAAAAAAAAAAAAAAAAAAAAAAGAAAGCTTTCTTTTTTGTTGTTGTTGTTGTTGAGACGGAGTCTCACTCTGTTGCCCAGGCTGGAATGCAGTGGCATGATCTTGACTCACTGCAACCTCTTCCTCCTGGGTTTAAGCGATTCTCCTGCCTATGTCTCCCATGTAGCTGGGATTACAGACACATGCTACCACGCCCGGCTAACTTTCGTATTTTTAGCAGAGATAGAGTTTCACCATGTTGGCCAGGATGGTCTCGAACTCCTGATCTCAGGTGATAAACCTACCTCCGCCTCCCAAAGTGCTGGGATTACAGGCATGAGCTACCACGCCCGGCACAGCTTTCCCTTTCTATCCAGGAATATCTCTTGCAGGATGGAGGTCTCCTGTCTGGGTGAGGGTCACTTAATGGTTTCCGTCCCTAAAGAGTCTCATAGGGAAGGGAGGCTCTCTCTCACTGAAGTGGATTTCAGGTAGTCTCTCCAGGGAGACACCACCTTAAGTACCTCTCACCTCTTTAGGAGTAGGGGGGTCTCTTGGGGCCATTTCTCAAATATCTCAGCTGCAATCTCAGGGGGCTTCTCTCTTAAAAAAGGAAGGGGCGCCGGGGGCAGTGGCACCTGCCTGCAGTCCCAGCTACTCGGGAGGCTGAGGCTGGAGGATCGCTTGAGCCCCGGAGTTCTGGGCTGTAGTGCGCTATGCCAATCATGCGTTCGCACTAAGTTTGGCATCAATATGGTGACCTCCCGGGAGCGGGGGACCACCAGGTTGCCTAAGGAGGGGTGAAACAGCCCAGGTCAGAAACGGAGCAGGTCAAAACTGCTGTGCTGATCAATGCTGATCAACAGTGGGATCGCACCTGTCAACAGCCACTGCACTCCAGCCTGGGTAACATAGCGAGACCTCGTGTCAAAAAAAAAAAAAAAAAAGAAGGGGCTCTTCTTGGGGGTATCTTGCCACCAGGCAGGGAGAAGGGGGTCTCACCATGAGCTGGAAGAAGAACCAGGCATGCTGGAGGATGGCCTCACGCACCGCACTGCTGCTCACCACCCACTGCAGAGCCAGCTCCTCGTGAAGCAGCTGGGGACAGAGGCAGGGGTCACAGAGCGCCAGGCACCACCCCCTCCCGTACCCCGTCTGCAGGGCATGCCAGGGGAGGATGCAGCTGCTGGGCTTGGGTTAGTGCAGCAGGAGTGACGCAGGAGGAGAGTGGCAAGAGGAGTGGATGTGCCCTTTCCCTGGGCTCGCCGGACCCCGCTGGGCTCTGGATGGGGGAGAACACTGGACCCCTTTGCTGGGGGCTGGGACACAAATGGAGTCATCCACCCCTCCCCCCACTACCTTCTGCACAGTGGGTCTCAGCTGGGTGGCTGCTGGGGCCGAGGAGGAGCCCTCGAGGTAGGAGGACGCTCGGCTAGAGATGCGGTCGATGGCCTAAGATGGGATGTGATGGCGAGGAGAGGGTTAGCGTGGATGAGGGAAGGGCTACGTGGCTGGAGAGATGTGTCCACGTAGACGGGGACGGGGGAAAGGAGGTGGGTCAGTGTGAACAGAGAGAAAGAAATGCTTCCACAAGGATGGGATGGGGCCATGGACGGGCAGTGGGAGCAGGCAGGAATGAGATGGGTGGGCGTGCGTGGGTAGGGGAGGCTGCTTGGCATGGCCAGGGTGCTGTCGGAGTAGACAGGACAGTGGGGGTAGGGACAAACAAAAGAGGAGCTGGAGACAGCTGAGGAGTCAAGATCAAGGCATGTGGGTGTGGCAGAGGAAGGTGAGGCTGGGCAGGTGGCTCAGTACCCGTCATCCCAGCACTTTGGGAAGCTGAGGCAGGAGGACTGCTTGAACTCAGGAGTTTAAGGCCAGCCTGGGCAACATAGTGAGATATTGACTCTACTAAATATATGTATATGCACATATAAATAAAAACAGGCTGGATGCCGTGGCTCATGCCTGTAATCCCAGCACTTTGGGAGGCTGAGGCAGGTAGATCACCTGAGGTCGGGAGTTCGGGACCAGCCTGACCAGTATGGAGAAACCCCGTCTCTACTAAAAATACAAAAAATTAGCTGGGCATGGTGGCACATGCCTGTAATCCCAGCTATTCAGGAGGCTGAGGCAGGAGAATCGCTTGCACCTGGGAGGCAGAGGTTGCGGTGAGCCGAGATTGTACCACTGCACTCCAGCCTGGGCAACAAGAGGGAAACTCCAACTCAAAAAAAAAAAAAATGTTGGTGGCGTGTGCCTGTAGTCCCAGCTACTCAAGAGGCCAAGGCAGGAGGACTGCTTGACCCTGGGACTGGGAGGCTGCAGTGAGCTATGATTGTATCACTGCACCGTAGCTTGGGTGACAGAGCAAGACTCCATCTCACAAAAACAGAATGTGATGGAGGAGGTGAGAGTAACAATGAAAACACAGTAAGGTGGTGAGTGACAAAGCAGTGTGACCGCAACGGGCAGGAGGAGTGTGGGTGGAGCAGGACTAAGAACACATGAAGGCTGGGAATGGGTGCATGGCAGGTGGGGTGAAGGCAGAGGAGATGAAATCAGTGTAGACAGCAAGAATGTGTGTGGCCAGAGGAGGTGAGGGTGAGTGTGGCCGAGGCGCAGAGTGTGACTGAGTTAGTGAGCATAGTGGACAGTGAGGAGGGCACAGAGGTAGAGGAGGGTGTGCGTAGACAGAGGGTTAACCACAAGATGAGGAAGGAAGAGAAAGATGACACAGGAAGATAAGGACGGAGGAGGTGAGATGAGGACGGAGGAGGTGAGATGAGGATGAGGTTCCAGGAAAAGCAGAGAGAGCCCAAGGTTCTAAGCCTGGCCCTGTCTGAGCCTGGCCGAGCCTGGCTTGAGCCTCAGTGTCCCCATCTGTGAAATGGGTTTGGGCAGAGTTGTTCAAGCTCCACTCTTGCTTCCTCCTTCGCCGGCTGGGAGGTGAGGCTGCTCGCAGGAAGAGGAGGTCTGATGACAGAGCCGACCCAGCCCTGGGACCTAGTGTGACACTTGAGGGCTCTCTCCGGCTACCCCAGCCCCAGCCACGCCCTGACTGCTCGGTGTGCACCAGGAGGGCCTTCCATTGAAAAGGCCCAGCCTCCATGTCACCCAGATTTCCAGATTCCCAGCAATCCAAGGAAATGACTGCTCTAAGGCCCCCCTGCTTGCTCTGCTAACGGTCCCCTAGGCCTCTGTCATAGGGTACAGGTTGCCTTGGTGATGGGCACAGAGCTGGAATAGGCCCTAGGGCCAAGTGTGTAAGGAAGCAAGCCCTGTGGCCTCCTGTTGCTGCCTGTGGCCCTCTGACCTTGGTCCCAATATTTGTATGTGCCTTTCCCTCTGCCTGGAATACCCACACCCACCCACCCTTCCCTAGCTGACTCTATCTCACCCTTCAGGTCCCAGCAAAAGATGTCTCCCCCCTGGAGAGGCCCCCAAGACCACCCAGAGGGAAGCTGGCACTCGGTGGCTATTTGCTTCCTTTCCACGCTGTGTGAGTATACACTTATCCATTTGTTTGATCCATGTCTCTTTCTCCAGCTAGCTAGAAGCTCAGGGTCAAGACCAGACCAAGAATCTATCATCCCAACAAAATCCCACTGCCAGTGTCCTCAGCCCTAATTCAAGTACAGGCTCAGGACTGCTGGGGAAACACTTTACTGAGCCCAAACCGCATCTGAAAATTTGGAGTGTTATTTTCATTTTACAAATGAAGAAACTGAGGCTCAGGAAGATGCATCCAATTGCACAGAGCATAGGGTGAGCTCATAGCAGAGCTAGGACTTGAACCCAGATCTGTTCGAAGGCAAAGCCCACCCCCCACCACACCAGGTACCTGGAAAAACGCAGGTTAAGGGGAGCTCTTTGTCTAAAACGGGATAGGGAAGCTAAGAGGCTCAATTCCAACCCTTTGGGAGTCCCATGAATGGGGTGGATTAAAGGGAACTGAACAGGCCATGCAGGGCAGTGAGGTGATGGGTGACTGGATTTGCAGTTCATTTGCATGCTATTTGCATACCACCCCTGTGCCTTCTGTCTCTACCTGCCTATGTGGCAGCAAAAGGCCAGTTAAGATGACCCAGTCAGTCTAAACACAGACTTCTCAGCCCGAAACAAAGGCAGGAGATGGGTCTGCCACCTCCTTCAGGCAGCCCCCCCGGGGTTAGTCAGATGCAGCCAAAAAGGTGGGAGGAGCTCATGCTGAGATGGTGTCACATGAGTGCAGGAACAGGTAGGAAGGGCACCTGTCTGGGGTCGGCCCCACAATAAGGGGGCGCCCGCCGCAGCACAGCCTTACTGCCTCCTGGAGCATAAGCAGAATTCACCCAGGAGTGCGAGCGATCGATGCCCTGGAGATACACGGAGAAGTGGTAGCATCCCCAGTGGAGGGCAGGGAAAGCAGCATGAAACACCAAGCATGAACACAGTTCTGGACCATACATGTGCCCACGTGTGCACCCACATACAATCCTGAAAAATGTGCACATGTATGTAGGTACATCAGGTGCATGCCTATACATACCTGTGTATGTGTGTGCATGGGTGCATGCATACACACCCCTGTACATCTGTGCATGGGATGCA
>CAUYLG010048377.1:0-20934 GCA_963573385.1 Cacajao melanocephalus | reverse complement strand
GGGCCTGGTTTTCCCCCGGGTTTGCCCCTGTTGGTCCGGCCCCATATTTTTCCCCCCTTCAGGGGCCCAAAAATCATATTTTTTTTTTTTTTTTTTTTTTTTTTGGAGACAGAGTCTCGTTCTGTTGCCCAGGCTGGAGAGCAGTGACACAGTCTCGGCTCACTGCAACCTCAACCTCCTTGGCTCAAGTGATTCTCCTGCCCCAGCCCCCCAGGTACCTGGGATTACAGGCATGAGCCACCACGCCCAGCTAATTTTTGTACTTTTCGTAGAGATGGGTTTCTCCATGTTGGCCAGGCTGGTCTCGAACTCTTGACCTCAGGTGATCCACCCGCCTCCGCCTCCTGAAGCGCTGGGATTACAGGCGTGAGCCACCTGCCTCATCTCCGTTTTTAAAGGTAATAAAACAGTTTGCCCCAAGATTGCAGAGTTAAGTGGCAGGTTCAGGAGTTGCGCCCAGTGTGACTTGGCCGTTTCCAAGCTGGGACTGTCCTGATGTTGCTGACACCTCTAGGCTGCAGGATCCCTGGGTTCCTCCACCTCCACCCTAAAAAGATGGGTCTCCTTCTGCTGTGGTTGATCCGATTATTTTAGGAACAAACGCCCAGTCACCTGCCCCTGTTTTAGGCTGCTCTTCAGTGGTTCTCTGCTCAGTCTGGTGCTGCCCGCCCATCCCTTCCGATGGCCCAGCTAAAGCCAGAGAGCCCTGCAGCCTGGCACCTCTGAGGGCTGAGCAGTAGTGAAGGAGGAAGCTCGCACTGAGTCCTCCCCTAGTCCTGTCCACCGATCTAGTGATGGGCACACCACTGGCCATTTGTTATCTTTAGCCCTGGCATGTTGATTCTCTGCTTGGAAAAGAGAGTGCCGCTCCTAGACAGCCACCGTGATAGATGGCCTCCACCCCACAATGTCAGAGCCAGAGCCACACATGGGGAACAGGGAATGGCATGGGGCTTGGAGCGGCCTGGCCTCAGGGACATCTGAAGCCAGGTTCAGAGGTCAGAGAGTTGCGGGGGCAGCTCTCCAGGAAGCAGCCATCCCAAGGCACAGCTCAGCCCTGGCGTGTGTGAAGGGCCAGGGGGCCCACGCCTGGGAGGAAATCAGTCCCCTTCACCCTTGGCTCTCAGGGTCATGGCTCTGAGTATGCGTGCACAACTCAGGCACCCAGAGATTAGGGAGGAGGAGTTGCCACATGTAGTCTGGCCCTAGCGGATGCGTGTTCCCCATACTCCTCATCCCTTCCAGGCCCTGTAGAAAAGGATGAGCAGGCTAGGGGCAGGGGCCTCTGGGCAGTGACCATTGGGCAGGGCCCTCCGTGGCTCCCGAGAGCCTCTGTTCCAGCTCACGCCCTTATGGAGATGTCCCTCTGATTGTGGCCCAGGACCACAGGCCAGTTCCATAGCACTCCAGACCCAGCCAGTACCTCCCTCGGCAGGTCAGGCTGCCCTGGTGGTCACAGCCCAAGGGCACTCAGAGCCCATGTGTCCTTAGGCTTTTGGAGAAGGATTCATGCAGCATCACAGCTGCACCCTAGGTCTTCAGGGTCCCCATGCAAATCAGGGTAGGTGACTGGGTTAAAGTGAGGAGTCCTGGGCTGAGGTCAGCGGCAGGAGGTGGAAATCTTTCAAATCCCCAGCAGCTCAGGTGCTTCCCAGGTACACACACATCCACACAGCCCACAGACCCCCCAGCACAGGAAACCCCCGCTGAGACACCTGAGACAGTGCCAGCCACCTGGGGCTGTTTATAATTTTTAGTAGCCACATCTTGAAATTCAATTCATTTTGATAATATACTGATTTAACATATCAAAAATATCTTTCAACATGTAATTGTGAAGAAAATGAAAGTAAGATACTTTACGTTCCTTTTCCACACTAAGTCTTTTTTTTCTTTTTTTGAGACAGAGTCTCGCTCTGTCGCCCAGCCTGGAGTGCAGTGGCACAATCTCGGCTCATTGCAACCACCACCTCCTGGGTTCAAGCTCTTCTCCTGCCTCAGCCTCCCTAGTAGCTGGGACCCCAGGCATGTGCCACCACGCCGAGCTAATTTTTGTATTTTTAGTAGAGATGGGGTTTCACCATGTTGGCCAGGCTGGTCTCGAACTCCTGGGCTCAAGTGATCCGCCTGCCTCAGCGCCAGGCCACACACTAAGTCTTTGAAACCTGGTGTGTTTTACACCTGAGCTCTCCTCAGTTTGAACCAGCCACATTCCAGTGCTCAGTAGCCTCAGCCTTGTGTGGCTCTGGTGGTCAGCACAGCTCTAGATGCTTCTCGGTGCTTCTCCATTAGAGCCTGATGGGTTTGTTGCTACTTTCAGGGAGAGCATGGGCAGCATTCAGGCTGCTCAGAAGTAGCCCTTGCATCATCCCAGAGCTAGTCATGGGGATGAAGAAACAAGAAAATCACCAAGAGGGGTTCAGTGCCCCATCCTCACATGCTCATGGGGAGAGCTTCATGTGCACCCCCGCAGCGGAGGTGGGGGCTCCTGGGAGGGCTCTTTCTGCCCCCCACCCAGACCTGGAGAGCTCTGGCCCCTGTTCCCCAACTCCAGTGGTGCCTGGGTAGGTCACCCAGCTCTCTCCAGCCCCACACAGACCCCAGCATTCTGTAAGGAAGGCAGACTCCTGCTACGCTTCACATGGCTCAGAGACCAAGGCTTCCTGCGAGGACCCAGAAGGAGCTCTTCCCTTTCCACACCTCCAGCTCAGCCAGCGCTTATGTTGATGCCCAAGGGTGTGCGTTCAGTGCAGGAAGGATGGGGCTGGCTACTGGCAGCTCTGATCTTTCTGCAGCTGCCCACAGAGGCCCAAGAGAGGTAAGCTGGGGGTGCTGATAGGACTCCCCAAACATGAGCATTAGGGCCCTCAGCCCCAACTCCAGACACCTGCTCATCCCCCATCTGGCCCCAAGAACAAGTCACCTGCGTCGCCTGCAAGGTCTTGGTCCAGTCACAGCGTCATCCGGCCAGTAAGGCCCCTTTCGTCCCCCAGCCCCGCAGGGTGAAGTTCCGGGAGGGCAGAGGATATTCTGGAAGGGAGGGATTTGGGAGAGATGTGGGGTTTGTTGACTCATCCCCTTATAAACCAGCACCACCTTTACCTTTTGGCAGGTGTTCAGAGGGGTGGGCTTTCCTGGCCTCCTCCCTGTCAAGGTGAGGAGTAGTGAGGAGAGACAGATGTGGAAGCGGTGCGTGCAGGGACTTCTTATCTGGCTCTTGCCGGGCTGAGGCTGTCTGGGGAAAGGCCGCTTCTGTTCTGACTGCTTTAGGAGCCTGAGGACTCGCATGTTGTGAGGACATATCTTGATGTGAAGTTGCACCTTGACCACCATGCTTGAGGTTGCTGCAGAGCTGATATTAACATGAACCTTGGCTTGTCCAGATGCCCGTACACTGGATGTGCTTCTGGGCAGCTCAGTGCTTGTGTAAATTTTACTTCTAGCCTCCTCAGAAAGGGAAGGGTAGGCGCCTCCTCTCACGGGCCTCTGGCAGCTCAGGACTGGTGCCTGTCTTATCTCAGCCCTGAGACAGTGATTTCCTGTGCCTTCACTCCTGTGTCTTCCTCACTCCCTCCCCAGGTGTCGGTGTGCAAGGAGGGGAGCGGCTGCAGCTCAGTGAATCAGGATAGCGAGGCCCAAGTGTGGGGCTGAGATATGCACTGTCAGGACAAGCCTGCGAGCAGCCAGCAGCCTTGGCAGGCAACCTCATGGGCCCTCAGTGAGGCTCTGCCTCTGGGTGTCCACAGAGCCCCTCTCCTCGTCTTCACCCTGCATTGACCTGCTCCTCCTAAAGCATGAGGAGTCACAGCAGCCACAGGCCATGTAGGGTGGAACGGCCCCGAAAGGCCCTCCACATCGCTGGTTCCCTCTGGGACCTCCCACCAGGTGGCCTCCTCCCCTTGGCCTTGGCCACCTCCTGTGACAGGGATCTCATCATGTACCTAATAACCAGTCCGTTCTTTGGTTGTAATTTGTCCCCATACCTTCCACCTGTTGTCCCCTGGACTCTGGGCTCCGGAAAGACAGGGCCCGTGTCTCAGTCCGCTGTCCGCAGATGGCTAGCATAGTGCCCGGCACCCAGCAGAGACACGGTGCATTCTTGTTGAAGGAATGAATGGTCCAGTTGGGCCCATGGGTTACACAAGACAAATGCAGTGGCCTTTACTCAGATATAGTAAGAGAAGTCTCCTTCCTCCCCTTGTCACTTTGTAGCTGAGGCTTCTGAGGCCCAGCAGCCGCTACTGTGACCTGTGTCAGCCTCCTCCCCCATCCTCCCCTCTGCCTCCTTCCGGCTCCTCACTCCTGGTCCCCACCTCTCGGAGCCCGGTGTGGAATCGTGGGTGGATGTGGACGCAGATGTTCTGGGCACTCACTGCCTGTGATAGGCTCTTGGGGAACTGCAGGCCCTGCTGGGGGCAGAACCCCCCACACATCTGACCATGGGTGTCTGGTCCTTAGCTGTCTGGGGAGCACTTTCTGCTCTGTCCCGCCTCCACACTGGTCTGGCCTCCCACACAGCCTCCATGAGGTGGGCCCAAGCTGTCTCGGCGGCTGTGGCCGAGCCCCGGATGTTGGTGTGGCACTCAGAGCCCTGCTCCCTACCATGAATCCTGGCAGGGTCTCCACAACCTGTCATCCTCGTTTCATCTTGATTTATGATCAGACCTAATGAGTTTTTGGAGCAGCTGTCTCCCAGGGATTTGGCAATCAATCTAGGAGATGGCTGTTGAACTCTGCTCCTTGCGCAGCCAGGGGAAGGAGGGAGGGAGGAGCCACACAAAGGGGTGGGGTCACAGGGGCCTGGCCAGGTGGGCCGTAGGGGTTAAGCCTCATGCCCATGGTCCTGGGACCCCACAAGGTCGGGACCTGGACCTCCCCACCCTCCCTCCCTCCCTCCTTCCCCTCCCTTCCTTCCTTTCTTCCTTTCCTCTATCTCTCGGGGGAACTTGAGGTTCTAGGTGGTGCTAGTTTCTTTTGAACTTGCTGGTTTGGAGACCAGGCTGGAACAATTCCCTTCACTCTCCACTCCCAAGGGACAGAGTCCAGCACCCGCCTTCATAGCCTCATGGTGGTGGGGAACCTCAAGGTGGTGGGGCCCTGCCCCCACCTCCCCAGGTAGCTGGGGTTCACCGTCTGCCTTGGCTGGGGCCATTTCCACTGAGAAGCTGGTCCTGACCCCTGTTTTGGGGACCATGGCTCTTCTAGAACCACCTGCCGTTCCTGGGTGCACTCCTCACCATGGCAGCCTCTCCCCCTCCTGGTGTGTGAGTGCTCTGAGCACAGGTCGGGATTCACGGATGAACAACCCACCTTGGCTGGGTGTGCACTCTGTCTGCTCAGCCCCAGAGCTGGTGGCGTCTCCGTGCAGCCGAGCTGCCACACAGCTGGGTGAGCTTTTGACAGCAGCACAGGGTGTGACCAAGGGGAGCTCACAAAGGCCCACACGGTCCTGCAGCTACACCTGCCCCCTGTTCATCCTACTTTCTAACACTCTGGAATCACCTCCCAAGAGCTTCTAGCATCTGCTTCTGACTCCCAGGCAGCAGCAAACATCCAGCCCACGAAGGCAAACTCGGTTTTTGGAAATAGACTTGTTTAAGACAATTAAAAGAACAAAATGGGTGACTAATCTAGGCAGTGGCATTATGAGGTGAAACTAATTATGGCTGGAAGACTGTAAAATCCATTTTTTAGATCACCCATGGCCATGGCTTTGTTCTTTTTTTGTGTGTGTGGAGTCTTGCTCTGTCACCCAGGCTGGAATGCAATAATGCAATGATCTCGGCTCACTGCAACCTCTGCCTCCTGGGTTCAAGTGATTCTCCTGCCTCAGCCTCCCAAATAGCTGGGATTACAGGTGTGCGCCACCAAGCCCAGCTAATTTTTAGTAGAGACGGGATTGCACCATGCTGGCCAGGCTGGTCTCAAACTCCTGACCTCAGGTGATCTGCCTGCCTCAGCCTCCCAAGGTACTGGGATTACAGGCGTGAGCCACTGCGCCAGGCCACCATGGCTTTGTTCTAGCCACAGGTTCTAGAGATTGTTCCACACCATTGTTGGTGTCAAAGGCAGCCTCTTCCCAAGACAGCTGTTCTGGAGGATGCCAGTTAGAAGGGGTACATTTCAGGGGTGGAGTGCGTGTGTGTACATTCATCTCATTTCTTTGAAAACCTACTTCGTAAATTGTTTTATTTACTGTAAGGAAATCCCACAGTCAGGGCTGTGAGGAGAGCTGCCTTTCTTTGGAGATGTAAGGCTGGGAGCAGAGAAGCATGAGCTGCGTCCAGGGCAGGAGAGAGCAGTGACAGGGAAGCTCACGTCCAGACAGCTGACCTCATCCTGCCTTCTTGCCTGCTAAGCAGACCCAGGGCCAAGCAACAGACAGCTAGAGGAATTCTCCACTTGCCTTTTTCTAAGTTCATGCCAGCCTTGGCCAGGGCCAAGTGCCAGGTGTCAAGGTGGCGCCCTGAGATGGCAGTGGCAGTCCAGGATTTGAATCTTGCCCTACAGAAGCTGCCCCCATTGTCCTGACCCTCATGCCCCACCTACGGTGGCAGAACTGTCTGCTGCAGCCTCCTGAATAATCACCAGGTGCCCCTGGGCACAGTCTGCCTGCTGTACCCTAGTGTCACCCTGCTAAGCTCTCCCTGTAGCCCTTATGTCATTATGGGAAGACATTGCCTGGCTCCCTGTGGGTCCCATCAGAACCACCTCTTCCTTCCAGGAGTTGGGGAGTGTGCCTGGCCCAAAGGGGACCACGGGGTACCCAGATGTCCACCTGCAGAAGAGCCCTGAGGCTCTGCCTGGGCCCCAGACAGGAGCCACCGAGCTTCAAGCTGGCCTATTTGGTCACTGCCCCTTCACACTTGCCTGTGCTGCTCACCAAGAAATGTAACATGTCCCCATGGGCTTCACCTGAGGGTTGAGGGTGCAGGCTAGAGGGGCTGTCAGATATATTCTGAACAGAGAGAACAGGGCTTGGTCAGCTTCAGAACAGACATGGACGCTGGTGGTCTCCGTGTGTGAGTAGCTAACCACGCTTCTGGGTAGCCCAGAGGGCAGAAGCCAGAGACACAGAAAGACTAAGCATGCCATCTCCTCAGAGTGCCGGGACACAGCCCCTTGTACCTGGGCTGCGCAGGCTGCCTCTGGGGAACTCAGTCTGGAGGACGTGCTGTGAGCCTGTCTCCGGTGGCGGCCCAAAAGGAGGGCCATCATAAAAGGCTGCAAAGTGAAGCCAGCTTGGTCTCCATCAGCAATGCAAGCTGTTCGCTCTGAACAGATAGGGCCACAAGCCCCCTTCCACTTCCACAGAGTCCCTGTAGCTGTGCTGCCAGGCCCAGGAAAACAGAGCCACATGCCACCTGCCGCCAGCCTCGGTGTCAGCAGCCCAGGACTCGGAAGTCCGCAGCCTGGGTCCTTGGTGTCATTTCTGCCCTGGCATGACCACTGGCAACTTCCTGCCTGCCCTTGGCCCCTGGGTACTGACCTGTCTGCCCAGGGCTCCCAGCACTCCTGCTTGTCAGCCTCAGCTGTGTCTAGCAGATGCCCTCGGCCCAGGAGGACACTTCCTCACAAACGCTCCCTGCTCTTCTGCATCTACCCCGCCAGCTCCCCAGTCTCACATTCCTTAAACCAAGGAAGAGAGGGTGACCCTGTGTCCTGACCCAGCCTGTTCCCTGCTAGGAAGCTGGCAGAGCCCCTGAGAGCCCTGGGGGGCTAATGAGGGAGCCAGGCAGTGCCTGACCAGGACTTGTCCTCCTCTAAGAAGACAGAGATGCCACCTCTGCAGAGCCAGGCTACCCTGCCACTGGCCCCAGTGCAGCCCTGTCCCCGCATAGCCAGGCCCCCTGCTCAGCAGGAAGAGGGGAGAACAGGACAGAGAGGGATGCAGGACGTCCTCCATCTAATGAGCAGTCACCGTTGAGCTGCCCAAGAACAGGGCTGCGTGATTGCATTCAATGATTCTTTCTCATGGGGCTCTAGTCCCCACAAAGGTGCCACCAGACCAGAAACTCCGAGGTAGGGCTGTGCCCGTCCCCACTGGCTGACTCCCCTCTCTCGTTTCCCAGCTTTCGCCGTTATGATCGTGCTGGCCCTGGTCCGTATCGGGCACGGACAGGGGGAGGGACACCCACCCCTGGCCGACTTCTCAGGGGTCCGGAACCTGTTTGGGGTGTGCGTCTACTCCTTCATGTGCCAGCACTCCCTGCCGTCCCTCATCACGCCCGTCTCCTCCAAGCGCCACCTCACGAGGCTGGTGTTCCTGGACTACGTGCTGATCCTGGCCTTCTACGGCCTCCTCTCCTTCACCGCCATCTTCTGCTTCCGAGGCGACAGCCTCATGGACATGTACACCCTCAACTTCGCACGCTGTGACATCGTGGGCCTGGCCGCCGTGCGCTTTTTCCTGGGCCTCTTCCCCGTCTTCACCATCAGCACCAACTTCCCCATCATTGCCGTGACCCTGCGCAACAACTGGAAGACGCTTTTCCACCGCGAGGGCGGCACATACCCGTGGGTGGTGGACCGCGTCGTGTTTCCCACCATCACCCTGGTGCCGCCCGTCCTGGTGGCCTTCTGCACCCACGACCTGGAGTCCCTGGTGGGCATCACAGGGGCCTACGCAGGCACCGGCATCCAGTACGTCATCCCCGCCTTCCTGGTGTACCACTGCCGCAGGGACACCCAACTGGCCTTTGGCTGCGGGGTCAGCAATAAGCACAGGTCCCCTTTCTGCCACACCTTCTGGGTGGGTTTCGTGCTGCTCTGGGCTTTCTCCTGCTTCATCTTTGTCACAGCCAATATCGTCCTCAGCGAGACCAAGCTCTGATGGCAGGACAGGCAGGTCTGGTGGTGGGAGGCTTAGGGTGCCCAGCCCCGCCCCTCACCCGCAGAGCCCAGATTGAGTGGCTCCCAGGTCTTCATGGGGCAGGTGGGACTGTGGCTCTAGGGGGAAACCCTCTGTCCAGCTGGGGGTCTTCTCCCCACCGCACCTTCCACCCAGTCTGCAGCTACCTGGCCTCATTCCTCTGGGCTGCTCTCCCACCAGGTCCTCCTGCCTGGGTGACACATGGCTGCTCCCAAGTTCTAGGACTCATTACTGGAATCACATCCCTCTCCCAAATTCTTCAACATGCTTCACCCCTCACCCCACCTCCAGAGGCGGGCTCCTCCCTGTAGGGTGGGAGATGCGGTGCTGGCACTGCCACCATTTGTCCCAGCCTATGCCCTTCCCCTCTCCAGCCCCCTCCTGCATCGTTGTCTCAGAACCCTCCACTAGCAGCTGCTGCCTCTTCAGAGGTGAATCCCGGGCTGCAAGCATCCTAGCCAGGCCTGCCTGTGACAGCAGGGGCCACCCTCCCACCAGGCCTGGGAGGCGCTAGGCACCGCCTCAGAGAGGGCCTGGCTGGCCCCCTGACAAGAACAGGAAGTGCTAACTGGTACCAGAGTCCCCGACAGAGCTGCGAGGGCACTCGCTGTGGGCGCGAGCTCCAGAGTAGCAGGCTGGATGGAGCGTCCCTTCTACAGGGACACAGCCACCTGCCAGCTGGGCCTAAAGTCTGGAGCTTGTCCCTGAAAGGGACCCTCTGCTGCCCTCGTTGCCCCGCTGGAGCCCTCAGGGCCTCCTGTAGCGCAGGTGGTCCTACTAGAGGGAAGCCATCCCCATCTGGCACCTCCGAGGTTTGGCAGTGACATGACAGTGGGAGGACTCCGAGGTTCCCACCCCGACGGCGGTCAGGCTGCCCCTGCTCCCACTCCAGCACTAAAGGCAGCTCCCTTAGGGGCTGGGCATGGGTGCTCCGTGTTCACACTCTCTGTATCCCTTGGGCAGTGTGGGGTTGAATGGGGCCCTTCCTGCCATTCTCGTGGAAGGAGGCCAGGTCCCCAGCCACCTCCCACTCAGCCATGCACACACTTGCTGGGCTGGCCTCCTGGGAAACACAGGTGACTCGAATGAACTCTGCATTTTCAACGTGCCTTCTACTGTTTCAGGACCTGGGGGTCCTCCTGACCCTCACTGGCTTGCCCCCAGCCCTGGGCCTGGTCCCACCTGTCCTAGAGCCCAGAGCCGCTGGCCTGGAGCTGCCTCTCTAGGGTGGGTCTCTGGCCCCACCCCTCCCTCTTTTGAGTTCAGTGCCTTGCTCAGCCCCTCCCCTGTATCTCACCGTCTTCAGACCTCTGACAGAGCCACGATGTAGGAGCTCCTGGGACCCAAGGTGGTCTCAGGGTCAGGGGGATATGGGATTTGCAGGAAACGTGGGGAGCCTGCAGGTAGTGCCACCTCTGCCTTGGCAGCCGAAACCTGGGCGAGTCCCTCGAGGTGTGAGTGGCCTCAGTCTGCTTTCTCACTGCCGTCACCCCTTGGTGGTCCTCACAGCTTGTCCCCACATGTCATTGTGTTCCATCCACAGGAAAAACAAATGCCCCTTCTCCATCTGCCATTGTGGCTCCTCCCAGGAGGCCCCTCAGGGTGGGTAGAACAGGGGCCTGCAGTGGCCAGACCAAGAGCAAGGAACACCTGGCTGCACTTCTGTGGCCTGGGCTCTCTCTAGAGCTGCCTCGTTGTTTGCTGAAAACTCAAAGCATCTGGAATTCCCCTTCTCCAGTTACATTCCCTCTTGCTTAGAGACAAAGCAGATTGAATCATCCTGCCACCCCAGGCTCCAAACCAAATTTTGGACGCAAATTCATTCGCTTCATGAAGCCCAGGTTGATTTATGTGACAGTCTGGAGCCGCCCAGCCATGGAGTCGGTGGCTGTGCTCCCTGCCGCCTCTGAGCCGAGGCAGCCCCAGCCCTGGAGGGAACTGACCCGCGGTGATCACGTTGCTGAAGCCAAGCAGGGACCCTCCCCGCTGCCGTTGTCGAGCTGCATTGCTGCTCAGTGTCCTCCTGCTAGAAGTCAGATGGGGTCACCCTCCTCTCCATGGACGCCAGGCTTCCGTCGCTGACAGCCAGCCGTGATTGGTGCCAGGGGCAGAAGACCACAGCAGCAAGACAGTCCCAGGTGATGCTGGCTCTCCATGTGTATCAGGCACATTGAACTGCAGCCATCATCAGCTTAGCAAAGTAGGCAATTTTAGGTTGTGGTTTCCATTTTGCAGATGCGCCCCGGGGTCAGTGGTGGGGAGAGAAGAGGATGCCACCCAGCCTGACCCAGGAACAGGTGCCGCTGTGGAGGAAAGCTTAAAGCCAGCAGCCTCTACCCATCGTCCGCCACCTGCATGGCCCCAGATGCCCCCAGGGGCAGGCCAGGTCAAGGTGGGGGTAAATGTCTTTTGCCTCCCTTCCCGCAGAAGCACCAGACCCACCTGAGCCCCTGCACCTCGTGCCAGCAGCTCCTGGCTGTTCCTCACCTGAGGCTAGAGCAGCGGCTACAAGATTATAGATGGGGCAGGTGACAGACTGGGAGGCACTGCTGGGTGGTTGAGGTGGGCTGTGGCACTGTGCCAGGCCCCTAGCCACACAGCTGTTCTCACCATGGGGCCAGGAGCAGCCTTGGCAACGGGCAGAAGCAAGAGTCACGGGAGGACAGGGGCTTCTACCCCACTCCTGGAAAGCCACTGCAGAGGGGCAGTGACTGGCAGTGCCAGGCCTGGGGAAGTGGAAGCGTCCTGTCCAGGGGGCAGATTCCCAAGCAAGGGTGACCCATGGTTAAGGGCCACTGGAAAGCTGGAGAGAGCTTGGGATCCCTTCCTTCTGGGCCAGTGGTGTTGCACACTGGAGGGGTAACCTCCGCTGAGGGTCATTATGTGCCAGGTGTGGCATTGGGTACTTTCTGCGTGCATCAGGCAGCCAGGCCTGCCACTTGCAAGCAGCAAGCCTCTGTGACCGATCCTTCCTCATGTGTAAAGTGGGGTAACAGTAGCTGTGTCACTGGCCAGTTGTGGGGGTTAAAGTGCTGGGCTTAGTGCCCAGCACAAAAGTGCTCAATAAAGCTGTTCAGTGACACCTGCCTCCCACATCACTCGCCAGCCATGTCTGCACTTGTAGCCAGCGGTCCCCGACTTGTTAGGACACCTACTTGGTTTCTTAGCCTCCTAATGAGCTGAGTTGTCGCCGGATTGCAATTCAGAAACAGGAAATTGGCCTGAATTCTCTGGAATCTAGAGGGCTTTGGGGAGAGGGGTTGTCTCTGGTTCCCCCATCCCCTAGGAAACTAGAGGACAGTCCTTCCCTTTCAAAGAGCAGGACAGGCTAGACTGGAGGGTCCTGGCATCAGCCTGCCCTTTTGCAAACTCTGCGCTCCTCTCCCACACACACCTGGCTCCCTGCAGAAAGCTGGCTTGGGCCACAAGTCACTCAGCTAGATGCAAGGAAAAACAGCTACAGCAGCAGCAGAAGCGACCCCAGTTAGTAAGATTTTCCTGCTCTGAGACCAGCAGCAAGGGCCTCTCTCTTCCTGTATCTCTCACCAAAAGAAAAAAAGCAGTATTTGAGCGTCTGGGTCGCCAGGCTCTGGCTTATGATGATTTCACATCTATGGCCTTAATTCTCCTCTCCCCTGCCAGGCCTTCCCTTCCCTTGGTGGTGCAGGAAGCCAGGCCAAGCTAGTTCTGAACTCAGGATGTACCCTTCCTGCTACCTGTCCCCCAGGACTCATATTCTCCCTGCCCCCCCATCCCCCCTCCTCCTCCCATCCGCCCTGCCAAATATATTCCTAGAGAAGGTACAAGGCAGCCAGTGCCTGGCCTGGGAGCAGGAGTCACCCCTCCTCAGAGCCAGAGCAGGCTCAGCTCCACTTGGAGGCTCAGCATTTAATGATCTTACCAGTTCTTGGTTATTAATGATCTTGGGCAGAGAGCGGAACAGCCCTGACCTCACAGCTCCTCCCAGCTGCCTCACCTGCTGCAACCTTCCTCCCAGGGCCAAAGGCAGACCCTGACTCCTGGGAGGAGGAGGGGGTCGGTTCCAGGGGCTGGTGGCCAACAGTTAACCTCCTCATCACTAGTGGCTGCAACCAAGGTCAAGCGCCCCCCCTCCAGAGTGCTGGCCTCCAGCACTCCCCTAGGCACACACCCCACCTGCTGTCCTGGACCTGGCTCCAGCCTATGAAAACCCGTAGGGTAGACAGCGTGAACTCGGACAGGGCCACCCATTCCGGGGTACTCTCCCACCAAGAATGGAGGTATATCCCACCCCACCATTTCAGCTGCCTTCACCCCTAAAACTAACCCAAAAAAAGTCCAGTTCTCATGGCCCCACCCCAAGCAGTGGGGTCTTCAGAGACTAAAGAATCAACCTGGCTTCCTGGGAACCAGCAAGGAGCTGTGTGGGAGGGCACTGGCGGAGACAGCCAGCACCGCCCCTCCCGGCTTCCTCCGTCTCGTGGAATTAGCCTCTGCCCTGCCTCCACCCAACTTGTCAGGACAGCCAGGGCTTGGCCTTTACATCCTCAGCCGTGAGGAAAGGGTCTGACAGAATCAATAGTGCTCACTGTTTGTGGAACGGATAGAAGAACGAACGCCTGCTTGCTCCACAGTCACTGTAGTGGGGATAAGTTTAATTGCAGATGTGAAAACACTGAAAATGATAAGCAAAAGCCATCTTTTCGGATGGGCCAAAGAGGTGTGATAGAAAAAGGAAGCGGGCTAGAAACCCCAGAGGGAGGACGGAGGATAAGACCGCAGGCAGATTCTCTCACCACAGGAGTCCTGGCACCAGTGAGGGCAAGCTGTGCCTGACCCTGGCAGCCACCTGTGCCAGGATTCAGAGCTCAGGCAGTTCCTAGCCTCGTGTGTCAGCCACAGAGAGAACGCGGCCAGCCAGGGTTCAGCAAGCCCACAAGTTCCCACCTTTCTCTGCCTCTGCCACCACGGCACTGTCAGGCTCCCCCGGACATCCCTTATAGGGCAGGACAGCCACCGCTCCTGGCACAAGCTTCCCTTTTCAAAGAGACTGAGGGCTGAACTCCATCCATCATTGCCAGAGCCCCCATGCTGAGCACACATGTCACATCCAGTGCCAGGATGGGTGGGAGCTGGCCCTCAATACCAGGTGGTTTCTGCTGCCCAGAGCCCCCTCTCAGCCTCACCTCCTCACCACATCCCTCCCAAGGTTCCGTCTCTGCCACAGGGAGCTGCCCACCTGCTTTAGGCAAACACCCCGCCTGGGATATTCTCATGACACTACTGTCTACTGGCTGTGCTGTGCCCCCTCCAGAATGCAGAATGAAGCAGCCAGGACCAGTGGGTTGTAAAAGGTTGGTTTAATGTCCCAGTGCTCTGATGAGAAGAAACTCCAGCCAGGTAGAGCAAGGATCAGGATAGCCCAGCCTCAACCACAGGTTCCAGCCTCCATGTCCACAGCAGCCATGAGCAGGAACTGGCTAGCCCCAGGGCAGGGAGAGCCTCAGGGTCTGACCCCCACAGCACACCCTCCTGGCAGAACTTTGCATGACAAGAGGACAGCAAAAGGCCAGCCCACACCGTGATTCAAGGCTGCTGAGGTCACTGAGCTGACCGTGGAAGATATCATCTGTCACTGGGGTCGAACGGCCAGGATTTGATGGTAGAAGCCAGAAAAGCCCAATCCTGCCTGCCCCTTAACCCTGACAGTGTCAGGCAGAGAATCCAGGTGTCTCGGAGCCTGAGCGGCTGATAACTCACACTTCTGACTCCAGACTGGAGATCCGCCTCCAGGTGCAGGGTCCCAGGAAGCCTTGCGTCCCACAGGCTACCCTGCGGAATCGGTCCAGTCCCCCACTGTCCCTGTAGCCTGTGCCCAGCCCCAGAGTCCTGCCCCTGTGCCCCAGAGGCCCCCAGGCCCCAGTGGGCCAGGAGCCGTGGCTCGCATAGGGTGGGAGGTGAGGACAGACAGCTCCCCAGCAAAATGGCAGGTGGGCGTGGGCGTGCAAGCAGACGTGCTGTCTGTGCGGCCAGGCGGGGGCCCCTGCCTGCTCGCCCTCCTTGCAGGCCTCCCGGTAGGTCGGCAGGCACATGGACTGCGCCTGCGCCAACCGCCTGCAGGCCGTGTGGCCGTCGGGGCGGGCGCAGGCGGGGCCGGTGCAGCCGGCGGGCAGCGAACAGGGCCGAGCGAAGGCCTCGGCCACGGAGCTGGGCAGGGAAGCGTGGCGCGGGCGCGAGCCCCGGGCCCAGGCCGCGTGCAGCAGGGCCTCCCGCCGGGCCAGCTGCTCCGGCCCGAGCAGCGGCAGGTCCTCCAGCTCCGGGGGCTCGGGGAAGAGCGGGAGGAAGGGGCGCCCGGATCGGTCGGCTCGAGGAAAGGAGCTGTAGTGACAGCGCGCGGGCGACAGGGGCCGCTCTGGGAGCGCGCGCCGCTCGGAGGCCGAGAGATGCCTCCCGCAGTGCCCCGCCCGCACCGGCCACCGCGCCTCCCAGGCTGGGCGGCGCGACACTCGGGAGACGTCTGGCAGGGGCGGCCCAGGCGTCGGGGGGCGGCCCGGGGGCTGCGGAGCCCTGCGCACAAGCCCCGCGCGACCCCCGTCTGGCGGTCCCCAGCCCTTGGGGCTCGGCTCTGGGGGCGGGCCGGGGGTGGGCGGGCGCGGACTGGGGCCGGACCGCGGGGTCGGGCAGGGGAGCGGTGGGGGCGCACGGCGGCCGCCACCCCAGTTCTCGATGGTGCGAGTGGCGCGGTCCAGGGAGCTGCTCACGCCCGCTGTGGTCACCATGTCGCGGGCCGCCTGCAGCATCTTGAGCACGCTGGCCTGGGCCGAGCTGGCCGTGAGGTCCGGGCTGGGCTGCCGCGGTGGGCTGGCCAGGCTCTGCACCCCGCTGAAGCAGCTGTAGATGCCCTGGGCAGTAGGGAGATGACACGCTGTGAGCAGCGCCCTCCGCTCAGGGACCCGCCTCGATTGTCTCCCCCTGGTCCCAAGACATCATCAGCCTTCTCTAAGTCTCAGGAAGCAGCTAACTGTGAAGCATCTCCCATGGGCTTTGCAGATGAATGAGTGGTCTGAGCGCCCAGTGAATAACTCGTTCTCCTAATCACTCTAGCTAGCACCTGGCACGTGAGGGTTCCAACCTGGGCACACCTGTGTGGAGGGAGAGCTCTCCCCCTCTTCAACCCTGCCACTCTGGTGAGCCATGCCACCTCTTAGGATCTGGGGTTTTTTCTGTTTGTTTTAGAAACAGGGTCTCGCTCTGTTGCCCAGGCTGGAGTGCCGTGGCGCCGTCTCAGCTCACTGCAACCTCTGCCTCCTGGGCTCAAGCGATCCTCCCAACTCAGCCTCCTGAGTAGCTGGGACTGTAGGCGCGCACCACCACACCCAGCTAATTCTTTTATTTTCTGTAGAGATGGGGTTTCGCCATGTTGCCCAGGCTGGTCTCGAACTTCTGGACTCAAGGTATTCACTGGCCTAAGCCTCCCAAAGTGTTGGGATTACAGGTGTGAGCCACGAGCCCGGCCAGAACCTTGGCTTTTACCTCTGGAAATGGGCCATGGCAAGCCCGGACTTATCTGGGTAGGTGTCCTTAAAGCTGCGGCCTGTGTGGGGAGGGGCAGGCACCCACCCTGCTGAAAGCCAGCAGGAAGTCCAGCTGCGATGTGTTGGGCACCGAGTGGCGCAGCTTCCAGTAGACCAGGTGCTCCCAGGCGAAGACCAGCAGGGCCAGCCCCATGGCCACCAGCAGCATGTAGAAGACACCTGCCATGTTGTCGATGTCCAGCTTGCTGCTCATCACCTCGTTCTTCTCATTCTGGCAGATCCCTGAGAGCCACACGGTCTCCAGTTTCTGTGTCTCTCCTGGAGTGGGTAGGGGGGTACACATCTGGCTCAGGAAACCCTGCTATAGCAACCCACTCACAAAGCTCACCTCAAGCCTGGATAAGAAGGGATCTGGGGCCAGGGCACCACCCCCTTCTTCCTCAAGCGGACCACACGGGGATCCAGCCTGGCTGGGGCAGGGTGGTGGGGCAGAGAGTGGAGGGTCAGTGAGCAAGGAAATAGGAAAGCAGGGTGGAGGCTGGGGTGAGCAATGCTGGCCTTTGGGTCCTCCCGCTGTGCACCCCTAGTAAAGGCTTGTGGACCAGGTAAATGTTAGCATCCATTCATTCACTCATCTTCATATACTTATTCACCATCTACATGTCACTCATGGAGCTGGGTACATGGAGACAAAAGGCCTCGGCTCCTAAGAGACACGCATCGTGATCACTGTCATTATTATTGAGACAGTCGTGCTCTGTCACCCAGGCTGGAGTGCGGTGGTGTGATCATGGCTCACTGCAGCCTGGATTTCCTAGGCTCAAGCAATTCTTCCACCTCAGCCCCCTGAGAAGCTGCGACTACAGGTGTGCCACCACACCTGGCTAATTTTTGTATTTTTTGTAGAGATGGGGTATCCCCACATTGTCTCAGATGATCCCGATCTCCTAGACTCAAGCAATCCTCACACCTTGGCCTCCCAAAGTTCTGGGATTACAGGTATAAGCCATCTTACCTGGCCACTCTCATTATTATATGGTTTGAGAAATCCAATTTTTTTTTTTTTTTTAGATAGGGTCTCACTCTGTCGCCCAGGCTGGAGTGCAGTGGTACAATCCTATAGCTCACTGCAGCCTCAAAATCCTAGGCTCAAGAGATCCTCCTGCCTCAGCCTCTCAAGTAGCTGGGATTATAGGTGTGTGCCACCATGCCTGGCTAATTTTTTTAAAATTTATTTACAGACACAGGATCTTGCTGTGTTGCCCAGGCTGGTCTCAAACTCTTGGCCTGAAGTGATCCTCCTACCTCAGCCTCCTAAAGTGCTAGGGTTAGAGCAATGAGCCACCACACCCGGTCCAGACCATGTCTTATCTAACAAGGATGGAACTCTTCCAAACTCAAAGCTCTCTCTGGGTTTGCAGACAGGCTGGGGTGGACACTCACACATGTGGGACTAGGCAGGTTCGTACTACCCCAGGTAATCTCAAGACGGCCATGGAGATACCCTACTGAGCAACGGAGGTGCTCATCTGGGAGGGAACATGGGAGGGGCCTTAGGGCGGAAGAAAGGAGTTCAGCCACCCCACCCCACCCACACCATGAGGCCTGAGCCCCCCTTCCTGCCTTCCTGCCCTTTAGGGACTCTCCAGCCCAGTTCCTGCTCCCTCCCTCCTGTCCCTTCCCCGGGTCTGTCTCTAATTGCTCCTAGTACCTGCCCCCCTCAACTGTCCCAACCTCTCACCCCCCAGAGACCACTCCCTGCCCACAGGCCTTGGGGACTTGAGTGGTGGTGGAGATGCTGACCACCATGGGCTCCACAGCCCACCCTGGATACCCCAGCAGTAGCAGTACCCACCGTCCCCCAGGAACTGCAGGAGCGCCAGGTCTATGGCCCGCTTCCAGTGGGAGTCCTTCTGCATGGCAATGCCGTAGCCAGTGGTGGCAAAGACCTTGCCAGACCCAATGGTGACCAGCTTGCAGCCCTCATCCTTGCCTGCCATGTAGTTGAGGACAGCAGCATCATAGATGAAGGCATCCAGCTTCCTGGGGACAGGCTGAGCCTCAGCGCTAAGGACCATATGGGAGGGGAGGGGGCACCAACACTGGGGCGTGACAGGGGTCGGAACCACATGAGCCTGCTGGGCACCCCCGGGAGGGACAAGTGGGCAGAGCCTTGTCTGGTTCTCTTGGATCCTGGATGCAGCGAGGACCCCTCCCACCCTCTCCACAGAGAGACCAGGGGACTATCTTTTCCCAGAAGACACATCACCCTTTCTGCTCACCCCTTCCATGCCCCTAAGACTCAGAGAATGTCCCAGCCATCTCCTTAGGCTGAGGCTGAACATTGGTTGGCACCACAGCTGTGTTCTGAGACACATGGTGACCTCCACTGTGCCCCAAGATCTCCTCCCTCCACCTCAAGAGTCTGCAAGACAGCCCAGCCCCACTGTCCCTACATGGAGAGCTAAGGTGGCCACTGGGGAGACACGTGGATGGAGACGGTGGGTGCAGGGCTGGGACCCACCCCATCTTGAGGCTGCTGAGCGCGTCCTCCACCGAGCGCTGGTTGAACTTGACCATGTGGGTGTGCATGTCTCGGTAGTTACTGCGGATGTTCCGCTCCGTGCTGCCGTTGGGCACCGTGCCAAAGCGGAAGGGTGGGTACTGATCCTGAGGCCGCTGAAACTGCAGGTGGAGGGCCGCAGCCAGTCACAACCCTTCCTCCAGCCTTCCAGGCACCAAAGCCCCAAACCCAGCCCAGAGCCCAGCCCCACAGTATGGACTTGCATTGTCAGAGCACAAGGTCCTAACGGCTGTCCAGGACACTCCTGTGTTTTCCAAATGGAAATTCTGAGGCCTGAGACAGTGAGAGACTTACCCAAGGCCTCTTGGTCAGTGGCTCTGAGCCATCTCTTGCCCCAGCCCCCAGCCCCTCCTCAGCAGGCCCTGAAGCTTCTTCCTGCTCTAGCATCCAGCTCACATTCCTGGGTCTGCCCACTCACAGCCTGTCCCCACCCTCAGTGTCCCCCCACCCCCACCAGCCACGGTCCCACAACCTTCTTGTCACTGAGACCAGACACAGTATCGATGTACTGCTCCTGGATCATGAAGGCGGCCAGGTTGGCTGTGTAGCTGGCAAGGAAGATGACAGCGAAGAAGGCCCAGACCAGAACCATGATCTTGCTGGTGGTGCCCCGGGGGTTCTCGATGGGCACTGAATTGTTGAAGACCAGCGCCCACAGCAGCCACACGGACTTGCCGATGGTGAAAGATGGGCCCCCGGACTCTGGGGGTAAGAGGGGGACGCTGGAGCTCCTCCTGCCCACCATGAAAGGGCTCAGCTCAGCCCACCCGACTGCACAGCTCTGGTCTCAGCCTGGCCTTGGGGGAACCCATCCCTGGCCATTCCATCACCACGTCAAGTCAGCTCACCTGTGTGTGTGTGTGTGTGTGTGTGTGTGTGTGTGTGTGTGTGTCCGTGTGTCTGTCTCATCTGACTGGGCCCCAGCGTGTGTCATCTGAAGGCCAGGGACCTCCCACAGGTATTCTCTGGATGACCCATTGCCCCTGAGCCCAGCCCTCAGGGTGCCGTCCTCCCAGCCAGGGTGCCCTCCTCCCAGGCCTGCCCTCCTCCCAGCCCCAGGCGAGGCTTACTCTTGCCTCTGGTGAGGTTCTGGTTGTAGCTGACGGGGCTGAAGTATTCGAACATGAAGACGGTGATGGCCACCACGGTGAGGCACATGACGAACATCATCACCCACACCGCGGGGCTGTACGGCTCTGGGGACAGAGGGAGGCAGCTCAGAGGCCTCGGTGTGTCCCCTGTCCCCAGCCCAGAAGCACTGAGTAGAGACAGGTGGGTCCACGTGGTCAAAGCAGGTGCCCACCAGCTCTGCAGACCCAGCCAAGGGGGCCCCTGACTGAGAGCAGCAGAGCCCCAGGAGAGGTCCCCAAAAGAGATCAGGCTCTCCAGCATCCTTAGTGTCTCCCCACCCCCCACTTCTCTGGGACAGGTACAAGTCACCCACCCCAAGAAACGTTCCTTTGACTCCACAAACCGTGCCTGGCCCGGAGTGGCCGATCTGGTGGTTCTGCCCAGAATCAGAGCCTCTGAGGCCAAGTCTTGTTCCTCATCCCACCAACATGGAAAGTCACGGTGAGAACTGGAGACACCCACCCCAGGCCCCGGACAAGACTGTTCCTATCTCCTAGAGTAAGAAATCACTACTGCTGGCTGGGTTTGATGGCTGTTGCCTGTAAGCCCAGTGATTTGGGAGGCCGAGGCGGGTGGATCATCTGAGATCAGGAGTTCGAGACCAGTCTCACCAACATGGCGAAACCCTGTCTCTACCAAAAATACAAAAATAAGCCAGGCATGGTGGCACATGCCTGTAATCCCAGCTACCCGGGAGGCTGAAGCAGGAGAATCCTTGAACCCAGGAGGTGGCAGTTGCAGTGAGCTGAGATTGCACCACTGCACTCCAGCCTGGGTGACAGAGTGAGAGGGAAAAAAGGAAGGAAGGAAGGAAGGAGGGAGGGAGGGAGGGA
>CAUYLG010048376.1:0-19221 GCA_963573385.1 Cacajao melanocephalus | reverse complement strand
TGCCACCACACTCAGCTTATTTTTTGTAGAGATGGGGTTTTGTCCTGTTGTTCAGGGTGGTCTTGAACTCCTGGACTCGAACAATCTACCCACCCAAAGTTCTGGGATTACAGTCATGAGCCACTGTGCCAGGCCAAACTTCACTTTCTTATTAATAATAAACTTTACTCTGAGTACCTCATTTAAAATTACAACCCTCCCCATGGTTCCATATACTTACAAAAATGTTCTATATATTTTTTCAGAGCACTTATCACCTCTTTACATATGATGCCATTTATATTATTTATTTCTGTTTGTTGTATGAACCTTCACCTGCCACCCCAACTAAAATCTAAGCTTCATTAAAACAAGGATTTTTAAAAAAAATCTCTTTTGTCCACTGATGTATCCCTACTATTTAGAACAGTGTCTGACACACAGTAGATGTTCAATACATATTTTCTGAATACATAAATGTTATGAGCCATGATTATCGACCAAGAGAGGATCTTCATAAGTTATCCATGACCACCTCACTCATACTATGTGTTAGGCTATACAGGGGAACAGAAAAGGCTCTGCAAATCTAATTAGCTCAACCATAGTCTCCCTTCAAGTGAAAAGTAATGGCCTTCTGAATCAACACTACTCTAGGGAAGCCCTGTAAATTTTTCTTTCAGTAGCCTCTGCCTATTGGGAAGATGAAAACAGGCATAACAGGACTAGGCCAGGGGTACTTAATTCAAGGAATGCATGAACTTGGAGGAGAAAAAAACCTCACATTTATTTTCATTAACTTCTTGCTGAAATTTAGCATTTTCTTCAACTATGAATATAGGCAACAAACCCCAAGAAACTTTGTCAGCCATAAAAACCGTGGATTTTTTCCCATATTACATTATTGGTTTTGCAGATATATAAAAATAATATTTTCACTTATTTCCACTTCAAAATTATGGTCATTACTATACCTGTGTCTAGATTTTATTATCTAATACAAAAATAAAGAATCACATATATTGCTTTTAATTGGGTTTGGCCAACAGAACAAGATCAGAGGACACGAGAGAGAGGTCAGGGTCTTGATTTCCCCGGCTCTCCTTTTGTGTGGCTGGAGGTCAGCAGAGACTGCTCTCGTTGCTGAAGGCCGTTGCTCCTGTCATGGGCTCTCTCCACAGCTCTTTTGGGCTGTGGGTCTGGCTGTGATATGATTTGGCTGTGTCCCCACCCAAATCTCATCTTGAATTGTAGTTCCCATAATTCCCACGTTATGGGAGGGACCTGGTGGGAGGTAGTTGAATCTTGGGTGTTATTATCCCCATGCTGCTGTTCTCATGATAGTGAGTTCTCACGAGATCTGAAGATTTTATAAAGGGCTTTTCCTTCTTTGCTAGGCACTTCTCCTTCCTGCCACCATGTGAAGAAGAACATGTTTGCTTCCCCTTCCACCATGATTATAAGTTTCCTGAGGCTTCCCCAGCCATGCAGAACTGTGAGTCAATTAAATCCCTTTCCTTTATAAATTACTGAGTCTCTGGCAGTTCTTTATAGCAGCATAAGAATGGACTAAAAGACAGATGGTAATAGTTCTCTGTTCTTTCTGACTCTGTGATGCTTCACCATTTTTGTTTCTCTTAACCTGCCTCCATAACTTTTTAAGTAGTTACTTCATGAAATGCTCTTCAATCATCCCTTTTGAATATGCTCTGTTTCCTGCTAAGGTCTGACTGATACACTCCCAAACTGATCCAATTCCTCTCTTCTTTAAATGCCCCTCCTTTCTTTGGGCACATCCTGTAGTCTTGTCTATTAGACAAAAGGCACCTCTTGAGCACTTATCTATCAGTCAATCACTATTCTGGATGCTAGGGGATACAATGATGGACAAAACAGATGAAGTCTTTGTCACCTTGAACTAGAATAATAAAATGAGCAGTTAGTAAGTGCTTAACATGTGCCAGGTGCTTTAAGAAGTCCTTTACATGTAGGAAGTCATTTAATCCACACAAGAACCTTGCGGTGTATTTGTCAAATAAGGAAACAGAACCATGGAGAGAGTAAGTAATTTGCTGGAGGTCACACAGCCAAGAAGCGGCAGAGTTGTGATTCTAACCCAGGAGGACTGACTTCAAATCTCATGCTCTTAACCACATCACTATATTGTCTCTTACTACTTAGCATCCTTTTCAATAACAAGCACATTGCCAGTGCTCAGCAAATACTTATTCTGATTTGAGTAAACAGTCTCTCTAGGAAAGGAAGATAGCAATGGGATTATGCTTTTGGAAGGTTCAGCAAAATTTTGATTTCAGCAACTTTCAAGAAGAATTTGGTTTTCTTTTGTTTTATTTTCAAGTGTTTATCTGCAGTAGCAAGTGGTAAGAAAAAAATTCTCTTCCCCATTTAGCTGAGTAAATTTCTAGTCATGTGGCTGGATCTTCACCTCAACAGAATTGTGTGCTCTCACCCTGGGCAAGAGGCAGCCTCATGACACAGCAATGTCCAATGGACAGTAGTTGTAGCAAATGTTTAGTTACAACAGAATAGCACCCAACTTATAATCATTAATAGAAACCCATGCAAGAGTTCACTGCAGCTATGACTTCCTTTCCTGGTGAATCATTCTGTTTGAAATATAATGTACTCAAAAAGCAGCAAAAACTGTAGCTAGAAATCACTGTAATGGTGTTCATGAAAGCTATTGCTAATTTAGGGTCCAATTAAAACTAGAAATCCAATTATTGCTGAATAACATAATTGCAAGAGAGTAACTTGAATTGCACATATGTCAGTAATTAAGGAGGAAGCTTTAATAACAGAATCCATTTGAACTATTACAAGGAGGGGCCAAAGAGTCTAAGGATCAGCTCCAGGGTGGGTCAGTGCAAAGAATACCCCAGCAGTTGGGTGCTTACAGTTGGCTCTGAATTTTGTCAACACGGTTTGCTTTTACAGCCTAGCTCATGGGATCCCGGCAAGATAAATGCAGAATTTAAGAGCAGGATGAGATTGATCTCTGAATCCACATCCTATGAAGCATCGAATATACCATGAGCCCTGAAAAATTAAATATTAGAAGGTATTATCTGTTAAACACTTGAGATGCTATAGAAGGCAGTTGGAAAAAAAAGGTCAAATATTGTACCTTTACAGTTCAAACTCTGATTTTGACCTTGGGTTAACTTTAATGCATTGATTCTGTTAATTGCAGTGGAGTGGCCAGGCTGGTGAGAGTCTGGCTTTGGAGAGCCAGAGACGGGGCATATCCAGTGTGTCAGCTATTAAGAAAGTTTCTTTGGATTTTGGCAAATGATGTAGTCCTCTTTATTTGCATGGTCTGCAGAGGGGACTGGCAGCATCTCTTACAGAACCCCAGGCAGGTGATTCATTTACTGTAGAGGCAATCAGGTAATGTGAAATCTTACTGAAATATAGTGGGACTGCATTTCTCAGAATGCATGCATCAGAGTCTCCTAGAGGGCTTGTTATATACAGATGCTGGGCCTGGCCACCTCAGAGTGTCTGAGTCAGTAGGTCTGGATTAGGATTTGGGTCTGAGATCTGCATTTCTAATAGGTTCCCAGGTGATGCTGATTATGCTTGCTAGCTTTGGGACTACACTTTGAGAACCATTGTGGTGGAGTAGATGTCAGCTAGGTCCAGTGAGGAAGAGCTGGAGCTAGAAGTGTGAAAGTTTGTTGGAGAGTAAACCTGTGTGAAGGGGAAGGTTGGAATCAGAAGCTGGGGCTGGCACAGTGGTTTATGGCTGTAACCCAAGCATTTTTAGAGTCTGAGGCAGGAGGATCAATCGAGCCCAGGAGTTCTAGACCAGCCTGGGCAACATGGCGAAACCCTGTCTCTACTAAAAATACAAAAATTAGCCAGGCTTGGTGGTGCACACCTGTAGTCCCAGCTACCTGGGAGGCTGAGGTGGGAGGATCGTTTGAGCTCAGGAGGCAGAGATTGCAGCAAGCTGAGATTGCACCATTGCACTTCAGCCTGGGTGAATGAGTCAGACCTGTCTAAAAAAAGAAAAAAAAAAAGCCAGACTACGATTCAGACCTTACCAAGTCTCTGCCTGCCCACTGAAGCATTCTGGCACTTGCAGCACACAGTTATGCTAAGCCATTGGCTGGAGCCACCCCAGAAGAGCCTGGTGTTGGTTGGAAAGCTGAGAAGAACCTGAAGGAGTGGATAGCCAGAGGCTGCCAACTGACCACGCTCTTTCCATCTGGGCAGCAAGCCCTTTCCTGAAGACATATCTGGGCAATGCACCTTTGTGTCTACCACAGTACAGGGAAGATAACAAAGCTATTTTTTGAGCAAAGAACGACGTTGGTCATGAGACTTGCAGTAAGTTCAGCAGCAGTGGCCAGTTGCGGAGGGAGGTGTTAGGAAGTAGCAGGACTAGGGTGAGAACTGAGCAAAGAGAAATAGCCTAGATCCCCTATCATAAGGGTGATAGGGGATGGAGACTGCACAGCAGAACCGTGTGGGGATCTTTGAATCATACAGACACCGAGGCCCCTGAGATTCTGACCTAACCAAAGGGGCACTGAGGTTGTATCACAGTAACACGCTCAGAGGTTAAAGCTACTGTGTTGGGTCCAGGTACAGTGGTGCAGCAACTGGGTGATAAAGTCATGGAAGGCAGCTGATTTGGGAGGATCCAAGTGGTTGGCAAAGGTTAGGAAACGGGTCAGCAGCTTTGCTAATCAGATTGGGGTTCAGAGTATGGAGTTCTGGTTTTATATTGTACAAACCTGTGAAAGTCATGCATTGTCTCTGAGCCCCAGTACAAAAACATGTGTATGGCTGATAATAACCATTACAAATTATGAGGCCCCTGATGCATGCCAGTTCTGCATATGACTATTTTCATAACAATCCTAATGAGAAGATTATCTTTTCTTTCAGATGAGAAGGCACGGGCTCACAGAGGGTTATAGCTTGCCCCAGATCACACAGGGATGGGGAGAGAAGGGTGGATACGGTATTCAACCCCTGGGCAATGAACTCCAATGTTGTGCTTTTTCTACTGTGCTGTACACATGGGCTTACTTCTGCCCTTTTGGCTGGAGGCATGTAACAACCAGCCATTTGAAAAGGTCCTTGGGAAGTCACCATACACTGGGGCACGTGGGCAGGGGTTCATAGGCATCTGTAAAATCACCCCAGAATATCTTCTTACTTTATAGCTTATCCATACATGCCTTTTTCCTCTAGCTAGTTCCTCAGCATCATTTCTGCTTCTCTCTCTCCCACCCCTCTGGTATGTTTGGTTTGAGTTCATAGGTGGGAGTGATAGGGTGGAGGGAGACCTGTGAATAGGGATAAGAAAGTAGAAACACAAGTTCCTGAATGGCTTTGGAGCTCACTGCTAGAGATTTTTATTCTTTGCAGTGTTTCTTTTATCTATCACCCCCTTGAGCTTTCTGTCTTTATTCTGGTTTGGCCTGGCACCATCTTTAGCAAGGAGCTCCTTATCTGATTACTCCTCAGTCTCTCCACCATCTTGTTTATCCTTCCCACAGCCACCAGAGTTGTCTTCTTACAAACAAGCTCAACAGTGTCATTTGTTTGTTCGGAAAACTTTCATGCCTTTTAATTGCCTATGGAATAAAGAAAAAATTTTTAAAAAATTAGGAAGTGAATAACATATACTGTGGCTCATAGTAACTATATTTACTAACTGAAATAAACAGAATGCACAAAACGCAGCATCCGTTTTGTTCCATTCTGTTTGGCTCTGCAGTGTCTGAAGCTACGTATACCAGAGGCCCCCAGCCTGGGATGGAGGAGAGCTGTTCTAGTCCCAACACAGCCCAGTCAAGGCTAACCACATTGCATTTGTTTATGTTAGCGTAAGTCCCCCTGTGAGAGGTCAACCCTAGCTTGTGGAGTATTCTATGAAGCATTTTATTTTATTTTCATTTTTGGAAAGAAAAGTATTAATGAAATACTTGTTTGTGCATTATTGTTATTGTCATTATATCCACTCTTGACTAAAAGAGACTACAAGAAACTATTGCTCACCTGTCTTCCATGTGGGGGGAATGGGCCAGCCCTGTCTCTTTCTATCTCTCTTTGACTTGCTATACACATTTACAGTTAATTTTGGATAAGACTGGGTTTTATCTAGAATTCATTTCTAACAAATGATTGAAGCCTTTTGGTAAAGACTTCATTCAGGAAGTTTCAATAAGCTGATTGTTCCTCAAACATCCCAGTAGATAACGGGTATGTTAACCAGAGATGTTCTTGCTCAAACCTTCTCTGGAGCAGGGATGCCCATCTGGATTTTAGTAGGTTTTTATGCTGGGTAAAAGCCCGACCAGTGAGCAGAGAGAAAATTGTTGTCGCTAATTCCGAAGGTTAACTCTAGGCTGATGTTGCCACAAAAATACATCAACAATGCTAGCCAGTTTTGTTTTGAGACAGGGTCTCACTCTGTTGCCTAGCGAGGAGTACAGTGGTGTGATCCTAGCTCACAGCAACCTCGAACTCCTGGGCTCAAGCAATCTTCCTGTCCCAGGTTCTTGAGTGGCTGGGATGACAGGCAACAAGTCACTTTGATTGTTTAATGTACAGAGAGAACCTGCCTGGAAAATCCCACTTCTCTGATGTGTTTCATTTTAGTTTATAAGTGGGAGTGATGGAGTGGAGGGAGCCTTGTGAGCTGGGATAAGAAAGTAGAAATACAAGTTCCTGAATAGCTTTGCATTCAAAAACAATGTGGGCAAAAGGAATAGAACTTTCTGATGTTTTATCATCTATTCCAGGTTTCCCCAGACTTTTCAACACTAAGGACTTGTTTCTTAATTGACACTTCTGTCATGTACTCGGGCTTTAAAACATTTTGTCTGCAAAATAACTTTATTAAGCAATAAATAATGTTTATGTTATTAACGACACGCGATTATCAATCAGATGTCTGATGACTGTGAGTTGGTACCGTTGCCGCCAAAAGCGGATAAACGTTTCATTGTTGTCGTTGGCTTGTGCAGATGCATCATTTGATTTTTGTTGGACTTTCAGAACCATAAAAGTACCTAAGGGCCTCCATTTCTACTTTCCCAAATTTCTCTGAGTCCAAGAAACTGGAATTTATTACTAGGTTATTTTATAATCTTTCTAGATGTGAAGTAACTGTCTTAAAATACTAGAAAGGGTTAAGTTTACAATCTTGGGTATTAGTTATTTGATGGACTTCTGCTGAACGATGGCCAAAGACAACCCAAAGATAACTGGATTATGAGCACTTAAGACGAATCTGTGCTGACCTGTCAGGAGAAATTTATAATTTCATTTCTAGAAATAGGATAAAGAAATGAAATAAAGTCTAATTCCAGTGTGTAAATTAGGGAAATCAACTTCTTCTAGTTGGGTCCTGAATGAACTGCTTTCTATTTGACATGCTCAAGAGCTAGGTCTTCCCTTTAATACACATTGTGAAGTAATTGCCCCGGTGGAAATCAGAAACATGCAATGTAATAGATTAGTTTTACTCAATGATTTTTGAAAGGTGATACCTCAATTAACAAATCTTTGGGGAAAGAGGCAGTGCTGAAATAAATATGCTCCAATCTCCTTCATAAATCAAGCCAGGCAGAACTGCCTCTAGGCATTGGCAAGACAAAAAAAACTGAGCAGAGTGGCTCTTAGCTTTGCCCAGATGTAGGCAAACAGGGCTACCCCTTGGCAAATTTATAAAATGTTTCAAACTTCTATTTCTCCACCTTTTGCTTTCTGTTGCCCTTTGACAAGCTGCCCTCTTTATGACTTAACGAACTCCATACCCCCTTTTTTTTTTCCATCAGAAATTGGTTTTGTATCCATTGTATTTGTTGATTAATACACAGAATGTTAACTTAATGTGAATGAATTTTAATTGATGTGGTAAACCAAACCAGTCTTTTGAATTCAAGCCTTTTATAAATAGAAGCTTTGTGAATCCTTGGGCTCTGAGCTGCTCACTGCAGTAGCCCAAGTATCTGGCTCTGTTCAAATCGCAGACTGCAGTTGAATGAATAATGAAAGACTTGGTTCCTTTGCACTTGAGGGAATTCAAGCTGAAGGAATGAGAGTGGGAAAGGCTTGGCTGGGGTGGGGAAGCAAGGGAGGCTCAATTGAAATCTTAGTAGGGCTACTCTGAAAATAACCTTGGCTTAGTTCCTCAGGGTATCTGATGGACATGTCAGAAATGGGTGGGTTTTTTTCCCCTTCTTCCCACACCCAAGCTTTTTGTGTCTGTAGAAAACAAGGAGGGACTGTGGCTCCTTGGGGGAGAGGAGCTTGCATCTCCTTTTATAGTTATTTTGCTCAGCTACTTAACTTGCTGGGTCCAGGGTGAAATGAAAAATGAAGGGGAACTTGTTCAAAAATTGTGAAGAATTTCATGCCCTCATACAGTGCTGGTTGGAATGCAAAATGATGTGGCCACTTTGGAAAATAATCCAGCAGTTCTTTAAAAAGTTAAACTGAGTTACCATATGATCCAGCAATTCTACTCCTAGATATAGATCTGAGAGAATTGAAAACATATGTTTACACAA
The DNA here is from genome assembly GCA_963573385.1 of Cacajao melanocephalus. NCBI lineage: Eukaryota > Metazoa > Chordata > Mammalia > Primates > Pitheciidae > Cacajao > Cacajao melanocephalus. Next base: position 10,684 of record CAUYLG010048376.1, on the reverse strand, counting down.
AAACCTGTACATGGATGTTCATGACAGCATTATTTGTAACAGCCGAAAAGTACAAGCAACCTCATGTCCATTAACTGATGAATGAACAAACACAATGTGGTATATCTATGCCATGGGATATTGTATACATTGTATCCATACAATGGAATATTATTCAGCAACAAAAAGTAATGAAGTGCAGGTACATGCTACAGGGCATATGAAGCCTGAAAACATTATGCTAAGTGAGAGAAACCAGATACAAAAGACCACATATTATGAGATTCCCCTCATATGAAATGCCCCAAATTGGCAATTTAGAGGCCTAAAGTAGATTAGTGGTTTCCAGGGTCTGGGGGAATGAGGGAGTGGGAAGTGACTGCTAATAGGTGCAGGATTTCCATTTGGAGCAATGAAAAGGTTCTGAAATAAGATAGTGGTGATAGTTGCCCACTTTGTGAATGTACTAAAGAACAAGATGAATTGCACACTTTAAAGGGTGATTTTTATGGCTGTAAATTATATCTCAATAAAAACATGATGAATTTCAAGACAGTAGTAGCAGAGCATTAAAGCGAGCCTTGAGCCCTTCTGAGTTCAGGTCTCTGTGCAGTTGTTCCACTGCACACTCACACAGCCCACCCTGCCTTCAGTCTCTTAAGCCCTCTCACCTTTTGCCTCCTCCCTTCCTCCTTACCCATGTTGCATATTTTCTTCCACATTTAATGCTGTGTTAACTAACACATGGCATATAAAGCAGTTGAGGATACAGTGATTGACTATCCCAGTCAGCCAGGGATTGAGGGATTGAGGGATTTTCTGGGAGGTGGGACTTTCAACGCTAAAACTAGGAAAAATCCCAGGCAAATTGGGAGGAGTTTGTCACCCTAGTGGTGCATAAACATTATTTTACATAATAATTTCTCCAAATTGAAATCTTGAAACACATCTCCAGTCTCTGATTTCTACCAGTGATGATGAGAGTGTGGTGTGTAGTGTTGGTCCTGGGCCCCATAGTCACTTTGTTTGGTAGAAATACAGAATCTCAGGCCCCTCCCAGGCCTATTGAATCAGAACCTGCATTGTAACTAGATCCCCAATTGACTCACATGTACTTTGAAGCTCTGTGCCTTGAGGTAGAGGACACATGATGGCTGAGCAGAGAGATCTGGCCTCTGGTCCCGGATTTGCCACTAGTTGGCTGTGTAAACTCAGACAAGTTGCTTAACCTCTCTGGGCCTCAGTGTCTTCATTCATGGAACACAGAAATTGGATTCTTACAGCTAGTGATTAGTGAACACATAACCATTTGTTATATGCATCTGGATTGAACAACCCAGATCTACTTAACTCCCAAATTAGAAAACTCTCCTTTGATCATTTACTAGCTTTGTAACTTTGATCAGATGACTTTCAGTTTTCTCACAAGGGGTTTTTGTGAAGAATAAGGAAGAAAAATAGCATTTACAAAGTGTCTGGCTCAGGGTAGACTCTCATTAAATGTTAGCTGTTATTTTTTGTATTGCTAAAATCTAAGCTTCTGATAAGACTGTGCATTAGAATACATCCTCATGAAAAGGATCTGGATGTCCTTTTTGTTCCTGAAAGGATCCTTGTGTCTGGAGTTGAAGAGCATGTAGACTCTTAGTGTTAGGTGAAAGAATGTATTTAACTCTTGATTCCTTCTTATTTAGATGAGTTTAGCTTGGTGGTTTCCTACAAGTCCAGTGTCCATCTACTTAGCGTGTGAATCTTTTGTCTCAGGATAGAGTTATCAGTTACAAGGAAAAATATCAGGAAAAACATCTACAAACAGGGTACATCAATATGGTTTTCATGGTTTAGCAAACTAAGCTTTGATCTTTGGAGAACAATGGTGACTGAAGTTCAGAGCTTGAGGTTTTCTGTGCAGGCTGGATTTTACCAGTTCACAGAGGCACGTGACAGTTCTGAATCTATAAGGTCTTTGTTGGATATTTTTTGTTGTTCTTTGGTCTCAGCACTCCAGCAGATTTACATGTTGGAGATATAATTAGCCATAGACTGATTGCAAAGAATCAGCCATAATTTAAAAATATGAATTAACATAAAATGGCAAGCATTAAAAGTTAATGCTAACTTGATGCTCATTTATTTTTGCATCCAAATGAGCCTTATTAAGTTACTTAGTCCATCTAAACATCAGGGTGTTTTTTCTCATATACCAAGTTGTGATAACAATTTCTTATTCTAAACGCTGAAAACAATTTTGAAAAGCGCAGGTCTGGTCTGCTGTTGATAATCAATTTTCAGCTTCTTCTGTGACCTGGTTTAAACTGACATCACTGTATCGTTTGGCATCTTAAGGTTCCAAGTGCCTTTTAAAGGGCTTTCTAATGGAAATTATATTTTGACTGTCAAGGCCCTGTGGTTTCCTTCACTGTCAGCATGATCAATAACTTTGGGCAGGTGGATGGAGTGCAGATGGGGATGGAATGTATGGAAATGTAGCAGGCCTGTGAGATGTGGGCTTAAATAAGCAAATCAAGCCAATTGGCTTAGAATTATGATGGTTGGCTTTCTAATGCATATTCAGGGAAGGCTGGAAAAAATGTATGAAATTTAATTGTACCATAAAGCTGTCACCAGAAAATATATAGTGAATATCAAGCAGGGTAACACATCTTCTGGAGAGTTAATCTATGAACGTTAAAAAAATTTTAAAGAATGTTATAGTTGAATAAGTAATAGGAAGAAATAGGTGGTGCTGGGGAACAGTTTTTGGAACAAGAAACAAATTACACAGACTCAAATTTAATGAATGAAGCATATTTGATAGCTTATTGTCATTAGCAATTTTCCTATTGAATATGTAGAAAAATTGGGGACAAAAGAGTTTAAAAAGTGAGTCAATTTTAACGTTTTCTACGCCAAAGATTTAAGACAATGTATCCATAATATTTAGGTAATCATTAATATTGTAATACTAGATGTGTTAGTATCAATGAGTGGAGTTTTGCTACTTTATAGTGAAAACCCAGTGTTTCTGGAAGACAGACTGAAAATTCCTGACACTTCATCTAGTAGAGAGATTGCTTCTGAAAGTTCAATGTGCATATGAATCACCTGGGGATCTTAAGGTATAGATTTTTTTGGTATTTCTTTATAGTGGTAAAATTCACATAACATAAAATTAATCATTAACCATTTTAAAATGCACAACTCACTGACATTTAATATATTTACAGTGTTGTGCAATCATCACCTTCATTAAGTTCCAAGACATTTTTATACTCAAGGAATCTCTATGCCCATCAGGCAGTCACTCCTCATTCTCAGCTCCTGACCACCACCCATCTGCTTTCTGTCTCCATGGATTTGCCTAGTCTCGATGCTTCAGATAAATAAAGCCATATAGTAAGTGACTTTTCATGTTTTGGCTTCTTTCACTAAAATGTAGATTGTGATTCAGAAAGGTTGGGACCAGAGGCTGATTTTCTTGCATTTCCAGCTCCCTCCCAGGTGATGTTGATGCTGCTGGTGTATGGCTCTTGGATGAGGTTGCATCTCTTAGGTGGAGGCATTGTAGCTCATTGAGGATCAGGGAAGACCGGAGCACTGATTCTCTGACTTCCTGTTGAATCATTTGAACCATTGATAGGATCAAGAGGGCTTGTTGGCTTACTGATGCTCAGAGATATTGAGGATCCCCAATAGATCCTTTCCACAGAATTGTGTAAAACTTCAGAACATGCACATTGTCATTTATGCTTGATTTTGTCAAATTATTTTGCCATCTGTATCAGAGTTGGCAAACTGTGGCCTGGGGATCAAATCTAGCCCATTGCCTGTTTTTATCAAGCCTATCAGCTAAAAATGGCTTTTATTTTTTTAAAACAATGGTTGAAGAATAATCAAAATAAGAATAATATTTTATGGCACATGAGCATTATATAAAATTTAAATTTCAGTGTTCACAGATAAAGTTTTATTGGAACACAGCCAAGCTCATTTGTTTACATATTGTCTATGGCTGCTTTCATGATACAACAGCAGAGTTGACAGAGACCATATGGCCCACAAAGCCAAAAATATTTAATGTCTGTTTGTTTTCAGACAAAGTTTGCTAACCCCTTATGTATATGATGACTTCAGTCTGCAAGTACAGAATAAAGACAGTGAGATAACCTACAAAGTCCTTGTGAAGAGAAAAGCTATGCACTATCAGGCATATAAAGCAGAAGCTAAACATTACCAGACAAAAATCAACTCAGAGATGAGTTTTACAAAGCAGAGCTTTCAAAGAAGTTCTGATATCCTAGTCAAAACAAAGAGCTAAAAATCAGACTTCTCCTTTTGACTAAGTATTAAAACCTTTTTTTCTTTCTTTTTTTTTATAAGCCACTCTTGGCCATCTCTCGTGAGCCTCCTCACATTTCCATGGCTGTAAAGCTGTATGTGAAAATGTCAAGTGCTTTTTAAGAATGGATTTTACACTTGCCATTTTCAAGTGCAGTGGATTTACACTTCAAAAAGTCAAACACGACTTCATAATTGAATTGCACCTGATCTTTTAAAGTGTGAGGCCCTGGAACTTGGCGTCAAGGACAAGCTCAGAACTAGACTAAGTTTTTAGAGGTGGAGTCTGTCCTGCATTCCAGTCTTTAAAATGAATAACAGATGACTTACACAGTTGAAATACTTTTGCATTGCAGCCTAAATTATTGATGGGGGTTCACAATGTTAATTTTCCTGGTTTATTTTTTGATATTAAAGAAATTATGGGCTAGGTGATCTGGGATTCATGATACACCCACATTTGACTGGGAGAGCCACTAGGGTAATTTCTAAGGAAATGAGAGTTTAAGCTTTAGGGATTGTTACAGGCTTTCATACCTAAAAGATGAATGGACTAGAGATACCATTATGAAAAGCCCAAGGTTACCCTCAAGAAATGTTCGGTGGAAGTTACTGACTATACTTAGGATGTCAAACATTCAGAATACAGAAATACACACATATCTAAACTTTCACAAAGATGTAATCTTTGTGTCTCTTGAAAGAAAAAAGGAAATGTATCTAAATCTCGAGGTTCTAGAAAACATTATTTTTTAAAGAAACAAATCCGAAAATAAATGAAACATGTTCTTTCTGACTCATAAAAAAACAGTTGGCCCAATTTTTTGGCAAAATTTACATTCTTTACATTAAGGAAATGCACTGACTTGAGTTTTAAGTCCTTATTTCCTTCAGATATCTTAGAGAAGAAGATTGCATGTAAATTTTTCTAAGGCATAGTTACATGTCAAGTATGGAAATATTTGTAAATGTGCCCTAAAAATACACCTTTCTTTAGGACAGCTGTGCATATTTGTAAACTCAGCAAGTTCTATGTAATTATTCCTTCTGCAAAACCTGATGAATGATATTTGAAATCCAGAGGGAGCAGTAGAAGAAAGAATCCTACAGCATGAAGTCTCCTAGCAAATGGAGAGCAGAAGTTCCACCATGTTCTCTTCTCTCTGTGTCCTAATGCTCCCTACAGGGAGTTAGCCAAACTGGAAAGTCTGAGTTCTCCACAGGACTGCCCTCACATCTGATGCTGATGCAAGTTTAGGGGGTTCCTTAAACCATCCTCTGGTTCCATAATTCACTGGAAAGTCTCACGGCATTCACTGAAACTGACAATACTCATGGTTATGGTTTATTACTGGAAAGGATACAGGTTAAAATCAGTTATAGGGCAGAGTTTGGGGGTTCCAATCATGAAGGTCTTGTTCTCAGCATGCATTGCCTTCCTAGCATCAGTGTTTGACAATATACATGGAGTATTGTCAACCAGGAAGCTCACATGAGCTTTGGTGGCCACAGTTTTTATTGGGGCTTCAGTACATAGCATGAGTGATTGATTGACTGCCCATGTGGTGGAAGTTGGTCACCAGGTGGACTGACACCATGTGACCCAAAGCTGCCCCCTTAAATCACATGGTTAGTCTTTTTGGCATGGCCAGCCTCCAACCTAAGACTGTTAGGTGTGGCCATTGGGTATGACACAAATGACCTCCCAGAAGCTGAGGGCAAGGGCCAGACCTCTATTTGGGTAAAACCCCATTTTACACACTGCATACTTCCCTTTAAAAATAAAAACAAAAAGCATTTTTTTAGAGGGGGAAGTACCCTCAAAATGTTGCCAACCTTTGGGAAAATTGGTTTCCTATACTTCCTTGAGCACTTTGTTTTACACTTGAAATTAGTAAGTGAATGGAGAAGAATGAGAATTCTTCAGCCCCTGAGACCCTCATCAATATACCAAAGAGAAGGAGTTTTGTTGTTTATTTAGAGAAGGGGAAGACTATTCTAGATAGAGAGTTTCAAAGACAAACAAATTACAATAAAAAATATAGATAATCCGCTGTTCTGTATTCATCAGGATTATATGTTCAGAAGTAAATACAAATTGAGCTTTTATCCTTTTCATTGCTGACAGCTTTTTGAGACTAATGTCATTGTTTCAAATGGTAATAGATACTTGTTATGAAAATATCAAATAATAGAGGATACAGTAAAAAAGAATAAAGAAGTACTCATTAAGTATTTCAGTATCTAGAGATAACCATGTTAATAATTCTATTTCTTATCAATTTTAACAAACTTTATTCTTTTTATTTGCTTTCTTGTCTGTTTTCTTTACCATATCATGAGCTTTCTGAGGACAGGGACCAAATCTCTTTTTTAATCTCTGAATCACTAACCAATTACAGTATAGTGTCTGGCACAATCTCCAGAGATTTGCTTAATCAATGATCAGTGAACATCCATTTAGTCATATTATTCATATATGCACATAGATACATAGATAGCTATAGAATGTAAGATCCATTGGGTCGGAGCTTTTTGCATGTTTTGCTTTACTTGTATAATTAATTTGTCCAGAACGGGAGTCAGAAAACTAAATGTCAGGAGCTGCATGCATCCAGCAGCCTAGTTTTTGTAAGTAAAACTTTGTTGGAACATAACTGCACCCATTTATTTATGTATCACCTATGGCTGCTTTTATAACACAGTGGCAGAGTTGAGCAGCTGCATAGGGGCCTTGTGGCCTACAAAGCCTAAACTATTTACTATGTGGCTGTCTATGAAAAACACATTTTTCTGTTTTTTGTTTTTTTTTTTTTTGAGACAGGGTCTTACTCTGTTGCCCAGTCTGGTGGGCAGTGGTGTGGCATGATCTTGGCTCACTGCAACCTCTACCTCCTGGGTTCAAGTGATTCTCCTGCCTCAGCCTCCCGAATAGCTGGGATTAAAGGATACTATCACAATGCCCAGCTAATTTTTGTATTTTTAGTAGAGATAGGGTTTCACCATGTTGGCCAGACTAGTCTTGAATTCCTGACCTCAGGTGATACACCTGCCTCAGCCTCCCAAAGTGCTAGGATTATAGGAGTGAGCCACTACACCTGGCCAGAAAACATTTTCTGACCTCTGCTATAGAATAATGTCTGTCACTTAGTATTTGATGAATCTTTGTTGAATGGATAAGTTTTATATAAATTCTATAAAAAGGTTTTTTATTTATCAATAGTTTAAATATCCTAGTCACACAATTATTTTAAATAGTTGTCTTGTTTTATTTTTTAATTTTTTCTCTTCCTGTCTCCACCCATCACCCTAAATAGTTGTTTTAAATTTTATTTGTATACCATAATATATTCAACTAGTTGACATTTATTAGATGTTTAAGATATTTTCTTTTCTTTTTTTTTGTTCTTTGTAAACAGCAACACAGTGAAAATGCATTTTTTCCTGTGAGTACCACTATATTAGGGTAAATTTAAAGAACTGGGATTTCTAGGTCAAAGTCACATTTTTATGTTTTTGATGTATTTTGGCAGATTGTCTCCTAGAAAGGTAGTACTAATAATATTTCATTTCCTCATAACTGTACCCCAACATGTGACATTAAGAGCAGGATTTTCATTCAGCCAAGACATAAACATGCAAAAAAAAAGTCAGATGGAAATCACATTACTTCTAAGCTTCTTTTAGTAATAGAACTGACTTGTCCTGCCACAATGATGAGAGATATAAATGGTTTTTATTTGCCAAATTAAAAGCATGGTGGTGCCCTTGATTACATTTACATTTACCATTAATTCCCTGAGCTCTCGAACACAGGAGGAAAAAATCATTATGATAATGAAGGCAGCTATTTTTAAACAAATGTATGCATGTACATTTTAGAAACAGAAACGTTATGTTCTTTAAAGTGTGAAAAATTCTTACATATAATTCATTGGTTCATGTGAAACAATATAATAAAATATAACTAAAAGTTTTTTAAAGGGCTTGTTTCACCTTTAGAAAGGAATAAGGTGGCAATCCAATTTCTGGGCTCCTTGATGGCAGGCTCGAAGTGTGTAATGACAGTGATGTATTTGGAAATTACTCTGATTCAGGAGTTCACAAAACTGAGCTGGGATGCCTGCTGCAGCCCTCCATTTCACCAGGAAGAGCTTGCTCGTTCATCTTGTTTGGAGGTGTGTAAAAGGCCTAGTCACAGCGGGGTGGGACGGAAGGAGGAGGGTGGAGGAACTGTTCTGGCCTCATCAGCTCTTTTGAAAAGCCAGCTGGAAACTGAAATCGAGCTCCATTAGCTTTGCACTGGGAGGGCACCAGGGTTCAGTTCCTAGACCGGAATGCTAAGCTTCTTATGTTTTAAATCTCAGTCAAAAAGATTACTGACCTTCCCTTTGATGCAATGCAAAAGTTAGTGGGTTGGGTAGTAAATTTCAGAGCTCTTAGTCACAGATAAAACTAGGTATTCAGAAGGAAGAAAAGCCTGCTTGTGTGCTGAACTGTGGAAATGGATAACTTCATTGTGCAGCCAAGGATGCTCTTTCCCTCCTGTTTAATGACTGAAGTGGTGGCTGAAAATAGCCAGATGGCATGTAATGGAATTTAGGTAGCTGTGAAGTAGGTAGGGGACCGAGAAGGAGTCAAAGGGAAGGGAAGCGTAATGCCTCAGTGCATGGCCTCAGTGCGTGATTCCAGGGCATCCAGCTATTCTGTCTGCCCTGCACCGATTGAGACTGCATAAAATGAAATGGAGGATTGGAAATTAGCTGGTGAATAAGATGATGAAGAAACACAAACAGAGCTGAAATGCTTTTGGGGCCATTGCTACAGCTCATAAGCCCCCTCAAAAACGTCAGTGTCCAACTTTTGTAAGGCAAAAGCTGGAGATGCCTTGTAAAAGTCAGTGTCTCCCTGGAAAAGTACAACTAATACAGAGGAAAGTCTAGTTTCCTTTTCAGTGTTCTTTTCTTTTTCTGAGAGGGAGTTTTGCTCTTATTGCCCAGGCTAGAGTGCAATGTCGCGATCTCGACTCACCACAACCTCTGCCTTTCAGATTCAAACGATTCTCCTGCTTCAGCCTCCCAAGTAGCTGGGATTACAGGCATGCGCCACCATGCCCAGCTAATTTTTTGTATTTTTAGTAGAGACGGGGTTTCACCATCTTGGTCAGGCTGGTCTTGAACTCCTGACCTTGTGATCCACCTGCCTCAATCTCCCAAAGTGCTGGGATTATAAGCGTGAGCCACTGTGCCCGGCCTCAGCGTACTTTTCTTAACCTCACTCTGTAGATACTTCAACCAACTCCTCTAGTGAGGACAGAGAAAAATAATGGTTTTAAAAAATAAAACTGACTATACCTCTGCTGATTCCCTTGTGAATCCAGGTGATAATTGTCACTACCACTGAAGAGTACGTTTTGCGGACCTGACAACATAGAAAGTCTTTATTTCAGGTTTACTTATGGCTGTCTATACTGTAGAACCTAAAAAAGAATGTCAGCAATCATCTGGAAATTTCATCAATGGAAATAGTAAATATTCTGGAACACATCTGAACAGCATACCACCATATACAAAACCCAAATTAGCTAGATAATTACTATCTTTGTTTCTAACTTCCTTCCAGTTTCTTTTACAAATTACAATTGACAACTAGAACTTAACTGGAAAAGAAAATCCATATGACTGCTGATTAGATCACTCAGGAAGTGGGAATATTTATTTGTTAAATGACTTCCAGAGGTTATTTGCTGAGAGACAGTTGCTATACTGGAACTTCTAAGTCAAGGTTATTGACTGCAACTATTAGGCTCAGTCCATTAGAAACAAGTCAGCATTATAAATTAGTGGATGACTATTTTAGTTATAGACTAGACAATGGATTCATGGAAGTCTCTCATTTTAATGAGATGCCAGTTTTGGGCGATTATTCAGTTACTTTTGTTAATTGCTTAAATAGTTTATCATAGCAGGTATACTTGAAAGTGGCAGAGTTAAGTTAATTTTTCCATAGGTGTTTTATTGTGATTGATTTTTTGGGGTAACCACTGCCCTTTTTCAGTTTCTGGCTTTTCCAGGCTAAAAATTGTGATGACCCAATTTTTTGGTGTGGAATATTTTAACTTCAGTGCATGCATTTATGCAATAGAGAAGAATCAGTATTCATTTCAAAGGGAAATTTTGTTCCTGCCCCAAAATGCTCTTTTTTAAAAATTTTTTATTTTTTATTGCATTTTAGGTTTTGAGGTACATGTGAAGAACATGCAAGATTGTTGCATAGGTACACACATGGCAGCATGATTTGCTGCCTTCCTCCCCAACATCTATATCTGGCATTTCTCCCCATGCTATCTCTCCCCAACTCCCCACCC
>CAUYLG010048373.1:0-20026 GCA_963573385.1 Cacajao melanocephalus | reverse complement strand
ATTTGAGAAACAACATTAGCCAAGTGCATTAGTCTGTTTTTATGCTGCTGATAAAGACATACCTGTGGCATGATAATTTGCAAATGAAAGAGGTTTATTGAACTTACAGTTCACCATGGCTGGGGAGGCTTCACAGTCATGGTGGAAGGCAAGAAGCATCAAGTCACGTCTCACATGAATGGCAGCAGGCAAAAAGAGAGCTTGTTCAGGAAAACTACCTCTTCTTATAATAACCATCAGGTTTCGTGAGACTTACTATCATGAGGACAGCAAGGGAAAGACCTGCCCCCATGATTCAATTACTTCCCACTGGGTTCCTCCCACAACATGAGAATTCAAGATGAGATTTGGGTGGGGACACAGCCAAACCATATCACCAAGTTTCTGGATACAAAATCAATGTACAAAGATCAGTAGCATTTTCATACACCAATAATGTCCAACCCGAGTGTGAAATTAAGAATGTAATTTCATTCATGATAGCCACAGAAAGATTAAATACCTAGGAATACAGCTAACCAGGGAGGTAAAAGATTTCTACAACAAGAATTGCAAAACACTGCTGAAAGAAATCAGAGATGACAGAAACAAACAGGAAAACATTCCATACTCATGGATAGGAAGAATCAGTGTTGTTAAAATGACCATACTACTCAAACCAATTTATACATTCAAAGCTATATCTGTCAAACTACCAATGACATTCCTCAAAGAATCAGAAAAAACTATTCTAAAATTCATATGGAATCAAAAAGAGCCCAAATAGCCAAGGCAATCCTAAGCTGAAAGAACAGAGTTGGAGACATCATATTACCCTACTTCAAAGTATACTATAAGGCTACAGTAACCAAAACAACATGGTACTGGTACAAAACTAGATACATAGGCTAACAGAATAGAATATAGAGCTCCCAAATAAATCTGAACACCTACAGTCATCTGATATTTGACAAAATTGATAAAAACAAGCAATGTAGAAAGGACCTCCTATTACACAAATGGTTCTGGGATAACTGGCTAGCCATATGCAGAAGACTTATGTTGGACCCCTTCCTTACACCATATACAAAAATAAACTCAAGAGGGATTAAATACTTAAACGGAAAACTTACAATTATAAAAACTCTTGAGGAAAACCTAGGAAATACCATTCTAGACATAGGCCCTGGCAAAAATTTTATGATAAAGATGCCAAAAGCAACAAAACAAAAATCGAAATGGGACCTAATTAAACTAAAGAGCTTCTGTGAATCAGAATAAACTATCAACAGAGTAAGCAGACAACTCACAGAATGAGAAAAATATTTACAAACTATGCATCTGACAAAGGCCTAATACCCAGAATCTATAAGAAACTTAATCAAATTAACAAGCAAAAAACAAACACCACTAAAAAGTGGCAAAGGACATGAACAGACACTTTTCAAAAGACATATGCATGTCCAACAAGCTTATTAAAAATTTCTCAACATCACTGATCACTAGAGAAATGCAAATCAAAACCACAGTTTTGATACTGTCTCACATCAGTCTGAATGGCAATTACTAAAAAGACAAAAAATAACAGATGCTTATGAGGCTGCAGAGAAAATAAAGTGCTTATACATTGTTGGTGGGAATGTAAATCAGCTCAGCCACTGTGGAAAGCAGTTTGGTGATTTCTCAAAGAACTGAAAATAGAACTACCATTTGACCCAGCAATTCCATTACTGGGTATATGCTTAAAGTAATATAAATTATTCTACTATAAAGACACATGCTGACCAGGCACAGTGGCTCACTCCTGTAATCCCAGCACTTTAGGAGGCCAAGGTAGGTGAATTGCTTGAGCCCAGGAGTTTGAGACCAGCCTGGCAACAGGGCAAAACCCCATCTCTACTAAAAATACAAAAATTAGCTGGGCCTGGTGGTGGTCCCCTGTAATCCCAGCTACTCAGGAGGTTGAGGCAGGAGAATCACTTGAACCCAGAATGCGGATCTCTGGTGAACCAAGATTGCACCACTGCACTCCAGCATAGGGGATAGAGTGAGACTTCATCTCAAACAATAATAATAATAATAAAAAACACATGCACATGTATGTTCATCACAGCACCATTCGCAATAACAAAGACATGGAATCAACTTAAGTGCCCATCAGTGGTAGGCTGGATAAAGAAAATGTGGTACAATACACTATGGAATGCTACACAGCCGTGAAAAGGAATGAGATCATGTCTTTTGCATCAACATGGTTGGAGCTGGAGGTCATTATCCTAAGTAAACCAATGCAAGAACAGAAAACTAAACACTGCATGTTCTCACTTACAAGTGGCAGCTAAACGTAGAGTACCCATGGGCACAAAGAAGGGAACAATAGAAACTGGGACTTACTTGGGAGTGGAGAGTGGGACAGGGTGAGGATTGAAAAGTTACCCATTGGGGACTATGATTATTGCCTGGATGATGAAATAATATGTACTCCAAACCCTGGCAACACAAAATTTATCTATAGAACCAACCTGTACATATGTGTCCCTTAAACAAGAATAAAAGTTAAAATAAAATAAAATAGGCTCCCACACTACATTTTGTTAATGTCGTTATTAAGACTTTTACAATTTTCTTCTCCTCTTCTTTCTCTCATGTCAATTACTTGTTGAAGACACTTGTTTTTTTCTTATGTAGAATTTCCCACATTCTGAATTGAGCTGATTATTTCCACTTGATTGTGTTTGACATCTTCTTCTATCCCTCATATTTTCTATAAATTGGCAGGTTAATCAGGCGGCATGATAGGATTCAGGTAGTGTGTTTTCTTTTCACAACATGTTTTCTTTATACACAGTGTGGGGCATTTCCTAGTACATTATATCAGCCGCCTCCTTTCTACAGATGTCACAGTTGATGAATGGAAGCAGGTGTTGTTAATCTGAGCCATACTTGCTAAATGTCCCCATTAACCTTTCACTGATATTTTTTAGCTGTTGATAACCATCGCCCAGTTGATTAATTCATTAGGTGTCACAAATTTGATTTCTATAATTCTCTATCATTCCTGCTAAGTTCATTAGTTAGTATTCTTCTATAGTAAGAATTTTTCCTTCACCAACTATTTTATTGCCCTGAAGTATGGTTTATATCCAAACGGGGGCTAAATTCTTGATTCTGACCCTTTACGTAGCAAGTTTCAGAATAAGGAGTTGGTATACCACAAAGCTAGAGCCCAGGTCCACATGACACTGAACCTTATCTAATTTCTCTTCAACTGGAGAGTTTAAAATGCTATAAGAATAAAAGCAAAGTCCAAAAATCCTAGTTCTTTTTTGGCAGTCAGGTGGCTGTGGAGCCAGGATCCCTGAGACTCCCTGGAGTTGTTTCAGGAGAAATGTAAGAGGTCACAAGGTATCACTTGGTTGCACTTCATAGCAGTGACTGCCTTTTGCAGGCTGATTAACCATCGTGATCAACACAGAGTTTCAATACCTAGATGACCAATAGTTAGATTTAATTAATAGCTTGTTGTCTGAGTGATATCCATTCATTCCCTCATTCCGCCTCCCCTGCTTCTGGCCACAAGGGCTGGCAGAGCGTGAGAGCACGTCTGCTCATCTCATTCTCACTAGCTTTCTGGGGCAGTCAGGTGCCTTTGGAAAAAGAGGAGAACTGTGTGAGTAAGTAGTGTTTTCTCTCCAGCTCATGAGGGTTGCCTTTTTCAGCATCAGCAGAAAATCACAGATTGGAAGTGACTTGATTCTGCTGAGCTCGACCTAGCACAGCAACTGGAACAAAACATGTTTCTGTGTGCCCATGTGAATACCTGAAAACTGTTTTACCTTGGGCTTTCCAAATGGAACTGATTTAAAAAAAAAACGAACCTCCAGAAGGCACCAGTGCAATTGTGGATGTTTCCATTAACTTCCCTTGTCACCCCTGCTGCTCTTCTCAGCTGAGGAAAAGGAACAAGATTGTCTCTGGCCACAGTTGCCCTTGGACAGGTCGGGCCCTTCTCTAGACTCTGTTTGATCCTTATATTTGCAATGTTTTTACTAATCCTAGATTGAAGAATCGAGCCTAGCTGTTAGCCTTCTCAAAGGAATTGCATTAGATGAGAGAGAGATTTAGAATTTTAATATTCTATTCTCCACCCCACAGCCCCTGCTCAGAACACCGAAGGGAAGATTCCTGTGCACAAGTGTGTTGGAAAGGGGGAGTGGGGAGTGTCAGAGTACATTGCATCTGAGAATAGAGAGAGAAAGGCAGGAGGTTGCAGAGAGGAGAGAAGTGCAGCTGGGTCTCAGAGACAGGTGTATCCCAAGGAAGAACCCCGTGCTCCTCTCTGGCTCCCGAGTTCCTGTTCGTCTCTTCTTTATGCCTCAGGGTTCCAGTTGTAATAGCTTTTTGCAGATGGTCTAGTAATGAGTCTCTGGAAGAGCTAGTGTCTGTGGATTGGCTGTGTAAGCGTGGACACAGGACATATACCTGCTGCTTGTCACATGCTCATTGTTGATGTGTCCGCAGGGCAGAGATGTCTGATGAAAAAAGAACTATCTTCTTTCTGAAGTCAGGATGGGGTTCCCCCAGCATTTTTGGAGGCTGGCTAGTGCATGCCCTAGGCATGATCCTGTGGTCTGAACCAGCAGCCTCCTGTTCCCTGTCAAAGGATAGTATCTCCCAACTGGTGATGGGTGGGGTAAGAGGTCGCATTTGGCATCAGCATTGCCCAGGCCAGGTTCTCAGAGCACCCTCAGCCACAAACACACACAAGAACCATGAATGCCCTTTCCCTGGCTAACTCCAGATACCCCTGCCCTTTGAAGTTCAGTTCCTTCACCAGAAATTGTAATCCATAGTAGTATACTTCTCTTTTCTAGAAACATTTATTTTGTTAATTTTACACAGATGTCATAGTTTAAAAAATATCTGTATATCTGGAATATGAGGAGTATTTAATGAGTGTTTGTTGAATGAATGAATGTGTAAAGGAAGCAATAACAAAAATATAGGAAATAATTCCACAAAGGCACTTCCAGAATGAATGGATTAGGTCTCAATGTTTCTTTTCTTGGGCTCTTGGATGTTTGGAGCTGCTGGCTTAGATAGTAGTGGTAATTCTCATCCACAGAGACCAACGGGAGCCAATTCCCATAGGTACACTGTCTTTGTCAACCTAAATAACAGAAAGAGAGACTCTCTAAAAGACAATGATATTTATTTGGGAATAGGGCGTTGCAATGAAAATATGAGTGCCATAGTGAACTATGTGTGTGTTCAGGGAAATAAAAGAAGATGAAGGTTTTCAAAGGAAAAATAAGAATTACATGACTGTTTTGAGATAATAATCTTTGGCTATGAGGATCAATAACAAGAGTGATGCCAGTTGAGGTTGGACAGGAAGTTTCTGGGCAGGTGTCTTTATAGAAGTATTTTTTTGTGTGTGAAGTTGCAATGACTTTTGTGCAAGGTTGTGGTTTTTGTAGTCTTTCGTGATAGTTTTGTGATCAGGCATACGAGCATGAGAACCTCCTCTTCATGGCTTTCCCTGGCTGTATTTGTCACTTTTTTTGGTTTGTTTTAACACAAGTAACTCCATTTTGATTCTGACAACTTTGACAGCTCGGATGCCACGACCTTGGAGTCTGGTATTGCTACCTGTTATTTTACCTGTGAGGCCACTGAAGATGGAGGAGCTAAGCACAGCAACTAATTAGGGATGCCTGGTAGATCTGGGCTTGTTCTCTTGCTCCACATAGCTTCTGGGGCTGCCGTGTGCATGGAGCAGATGAGTGGAAGGTCATGTAGCACTGCTCTGTAGAAAGAAGAGTCGCAGAGTGAGTCCTTCCATGCACAGGAGCCCATACAGCCTGAAGGAGACCCACACCCAAGCAATGCCCAGCCCACTCTTCATATGTGAGCCCCCCAGGGCTGTGTCCACTTAGAGGGGTCACTGGTCTTTTTTACAGAGACTCAATGTCCCCCTCACATCCACCCAGACAGGAGACAGCTTTCTACTTTATAAAGGCTGGATCAGTACTTATTTCAGAACCAAGAAGTTCATGAATATTTAGTGTCTCTACCTAAAGGATATACTGAAACTCGCTTGGCAAGTCAAATTACATCTCTCTTATGCTTCAACTCCTTCAGAGACCAATCACACTCAGAATAAAATCTGAAGCCAGATCAAGGGCTCCACATCCATTGCCCAGCCTTATCTGCCTCTTCACCTCCCTGTGCCCCGTCTCCCACCTGCTCACTTACGCCTATGCAGTGGCTGCTCCCTCTGCCTGGCATTCCCTTTCCTCACCTTCCTCATAATTCAGATGTCAGATGGTGGTGGTCTTTCCTGAGGACCCCGTGTAGTGAAGGACATCCTATCCCCTGCTCCTCTCTCCCATCACGATGTCAGTTGAATGGTTTCTGCAGGGGTCCAAGAGGGTTCGTACGCACCTCTCCCTCTCAGCTTTTTCTGTTGTTAACCTCTTGCATTAGTGTGAGTCTTTTATTAAAATTGATGAGCTAATATTGATAGATGATGATGATGATGATGATTGCTCTTAGAGTCAGGGGCTTATTCTCTCACTTAGGCTGAAGTGCAGTGATGTGATCTAGTTCATTATAACCTTGAATTCCTGGGCTCAAGAGGTCCCCCACCTCAGTCTCACTTCCAAGTGGTCATGATCATAGGCATACACCACCATGCCTGGTTAGGACCACAGGTGCACACCGCCACATCTACTTTTTAAAATTAGTTTTTATACAGATGAGGTTTTATTATGTTGCCCAGGTTCATCTTGAACTCTTGGCCTCAAGCAATCTTAAAGCCCTGGCCTCCCCAAATGCTGGAATTACAGGCATGAGCCACCACACCTGGCCTAATACATTATTATTAACTAAAGTAATTTATATTAAGGTTTCCTGTTGGTGTTAAACATTCTATGGGTTTTGACAAATGCAAAATGCCATGTATCCACCATGACAGTATCATATAGAATAGATTCACTGCCCTAAAAATCCCCTGTGCTCCACCTGTTCATCTTTTCTCTTTACTGGTTCCAATCATGATATTTTTACTTTCTTATAGTTTTGCCTTTGCTATTAAATAGAAAGTCATAGTTGAAGTCATATAATTACACAACCTTTTCAGATTGGCCTTTTGACTTAGTAATATGTATTTATTTTCTCTATGTCTTTTTGTGGCCTGAGAGCATATTTCTTTTTATCTCTTTTTATATCTTTTATCTTTATGTTGCATGCAAATAAATTACAGTTTTTATAAACAAATCTATTTACTTAATGAAAGTCATCTTATTTGCTTCCAATCTTTGGCAGCTGTAAATAAAGCTGGCATAAACACTCGTGTATAGGTTTTTGTGTAGACATTAAGTTTTCAACTCACTTGGGTAAATAGGAGCACAGTTGCTGGATCATATCATAAGACTAGTTTTAGCTTTGTAAGAAAAATGCCAAACTGTCTTCCAAAATCACTGAGTCATTTTTGCATTCCCACCAGAAATAAATGAGAACACTTGTTGCTCCCCATCCTTGCCAGAATTTGGGTGGTTCTGGTATTTTGGAATTGGGCCATTTTAAAAGGTGTGTAGTGGTCTCTTATTGCCGTTTTAATTTGCAAATCCCTAATGAGATTTGATACTGAACATCTTTTCATATGCTTATTTGTCATCTGTATATCTTCTTTGGTGAGGTGTCTGCTCAGATCTTTTACTCATGTCTTAATTGTTTGTTGTCTTATTGACAAGTTTTAAGAGTTCTTTGCATATTTTAAATACAAGTTCTTCATCAAATATGTATTTTGCGAATATTTTCTCCAAGTTGTCAGCTTGTCTTTTCCTTCTATTAAAGACTGTTAAGAGATTTCCCAGGTGTTTGAGAAGCACTAGACTAAACTGCTGGCTGCTGGGGGACTTCAGGACAGAAGCGCAGAGTCATCAAAGACAACTTCATAGCGTTAGTACTGATAGCCACTTAGAACAGTTTCAGTGTGCCATAAAAGTGTTTGTAAGAGAAATAAATTAGAGTAAAACAAAAAAATTCCAAATCACGGATGTTGCAAGAAGATAGTACTTTAAATGGACCTTAAAGATAAAGAAGGTATTAGATATTAGGATAGGAAAGAATTCAACTGATTAAAAAAATGTGAGCAAAAGTCAATGCATGAATGTAATCAGGAATGTTTTTGGGGCAGGAAGGAAACTACAGGGTAAAATTAAGGAAACTGTTCTTTAGTAGAGAGAAAGAAAGTTAGCTGTGGTTTATAACAGAATAATAAGAAAACGAAGTCCGGTTATATAGATAAATATATATGTACATATTATAATATATTTGAACATTATATTTTAAAACTTCAGATGACTGTAAAACATAAAATTACTCTTAGACTTTATTATATGTTTTTGTAATTGGCCTGGTGCTTTTCCCCTCTCCTTGAGCCATGAGAGTCATAAACTCTTAAAATCACCAGAGTAATACAGAGAATAGAAGACAAGGCCTGGAGTGGCTTCCAGAACCATCACCAGAATCACTGAACCAGGAACTGTATTATTTCAAATCCATCTAGAAGAACATTCAAAGAGTTTTAAAGTCATTGCACTTCCCATCCCAACTCAGTATCATTTGCCACACATATTTAACCACTTTCCAATCTCATAATGAGCCAAAATCCATGACAGCCCTGTCTGAGGTTGTCTTTATCGTGTGGGTGTTATTTGTATTACTTGCAATTAAATGAGTCCTTTGAGGCTCCTGTCTGGCGCTCGTTCATATTTTCTTGAAGACTCTTGGCAAATTATGGAAACTTGCTGAAAGAACCTGCTGAAGAACCCAAAGATAGTTCCAAGATGAATCCTTGTAAAAGTTATGTATCCCAACATCCAAGTCCTCAAGTCAAAATAAAATGTGTTCTACAAATGGCACTGAGAAAATAGTGTAGGAAAGGTGAAGGATCTCATCTGTGATTTTAATACATAGAGTTACACAAACCTGGAAAACAAGGGATGGGAATTTAGACACTATCATACTGGTTAGACAAAGGCAGAAAGAAGGGAAAAGCATTGTGTAGTACCAAGGCTTTCACCAGGACACAGGAGAAGGAGATTAGAAACCCAGGTGATTAAGTGTGAACCCTATCCATTAACCTGAGTGCCCTGTAGAGCCCAATTCAATTTCATACGAATATTTTTCCCATCACAGGCCCTGTGCTTTAAAATCTTGCAGAAACTAAAGGAGAAACAAGGGTGGCCTTACTGCAGTCTGTGGAGATGTACACCACAGTGGAAACACTCATCACAATATTA
Organism: Cacajao melanocephalus; assembly: GCA_963573385.1. NCBI lineage: Eukaryota > Metazoa > Chordata > Mammalia > Primates > Pitheciidae > Cacajao > Cacajao melanocephalus. The sequence goes on along the minus strand of CAUYLG010048373.1, from coordinate 10,736 downwards.
AGAACTAACTTCAAAGGAAAGTGAATTTTGTGGGGAAATGAAATGCCTGCTTATTACATTTTCTTCCCCATTAATGCCAAATGAATATTTTCCATTTCTCTCTGCTGCTCTGGTGGGTATCCTTTTAAAGATACACAATTAATCACCTGATGGAAGGAAGGAAGGGGATGTGGGTGGGGAGTGAGCAAAGCAAGCAGTACAAGAACAGAAGCAACCAAATCTGCAGGGAAAGGCACAATTATAGCCATGTGAGAGGTTTGCCCTACGAGCAGTAATTTCTATTTACCCACATGTTTCTATTCTGCTGAATGCAAACAGCAGGAAAACAAGCAGATAGTCCTGTGCGATCATACACTTTCCTTCGCTTGTGTTGGCTACACAATTTGGAAGGCTGATGTTGGAGAAAGCACACTGTTAATAATTTTAGTTTTCAAATCATGAAATGTTCATCTGGTTCTTGAAAGGGAAATGTGCCTGGAGGAAGATGAGCACACATGGGCACAGCCCAGGGACATCCCTCCATTGTATCGTTTATATCTCATTATCACGCATCAGCAGGGAATGCAGGCACCTGGCATCATCTCACTAGTCTCAGCCCATAATAACTCCATTTGCCTTCTACTTTCTTCTTTTGCCTCTCCCTGTGAAAAGTGGCTAGATGGGCATGCATTCAAATTACCTACTTAGGGAGACAAAAAGGCCACTTTTGAATTCTAAGTTCAACATCTACTAACCCAACTGTATATCTTAGGAAAAAAATGTTTTTTAAACAGCTTTTTCTTTCTCTTTTTGTAAACAGCTTTAAGGGGTATGTGTAATAATTTCTTAAATTCTCTTTGCTTGATTTAAATTGATTAAAATATTGGTCATCTTATACCTAATCATTCAACAATATTTTATCAGGCCTCTATCATGGGCAAGTCATTTTGCTAGATTGGGAGTACAAACACGACTAAAGCATAGTTGTTATACTCAAGGAGCTCCAAGTTTATAAGAAAAGGCAGGAAGTAGACCCTAACATTCACAAGATAAACATTATTAAAGATTTTGAGATTGATTTTATAACCTATTTCTCCCCATAGCATGCAATAAATTAAAACTGAAAAATTAATCTCATTCTAGTCCTTTATAATGCTTAAAGTCATTAATTAATTAAGCAATTAATTAATTTAAATATTTATTGAACATCTATTAAGCATCAAAGACTCTCATGGAGCTCACATTTATGTCAGAAAGTGATAAAGGCCATGAAGAAAAAGGTAGGTTAAAGGAATGAAGAGAAATTGAACACAAAGTTATTTTTTCTATTGAATGATCAGGGAAGGCCTCTTTAATAAGGTGAACAGAAAGAGATATCTGAGGAAACAGCAGGTGCATAGGATCTGAGGCACGAATAAGACAGGCACACTCAAGGAATAGCCAGGAAGCCAACTTGGCTATAGGAATGGAAGGAGAAGTAAATGATGAGGAAGAGAAGTGAAGGTCTAATGTGCATGGAAGGTCTATTGTGCATAGTTGCACTTGGTAAGGATTTTGGATTAAATCCTGGGACCAGCAAGGAAAGCAGGTAATAGGCTGTGGAAACAGTTTTGGTAGATGTTGGTAACTTGAACTAGAACAGAGATAGTGAGAAAGGCAGATTCTAGTTCTATGTTAGAGATAGAGCCAACAGGATTTGATAATAGATTATGTTATGGCATGATAAATGAGTGAGTGGTGGCCAGGAATAGGCATTTATTGAGACAGAAAGGGTGAAGGGGTAGGGGAAGGGGAGGAATGAAGAATGGGTTTGGGTTTGGATTTTAGAATAGGAAACAAGGGGATATAGAGAGTGGAAGCAACTGTGAGTCTGGAGTTTGGGGTGACATGAGGGAGATTTGGATCTGAGAGTCCTAAGTGTAGGTGCTATTTGCAGCCCTAGATCAGGCTGAGAGGCCCTGGAGAGTAAGAATAGAGAGAATTGAGGAGTGATGACTGAGACCTGGACTACTCCAGGCTGTAGATGTTGGGAAGATGAGGAAGAATCTGGAAAGGCAACTGAGGGTGTATGAATAGTAAGACAGGACAGGTAAGAGAAATTGGGCTTCTGAATGCCAGGTAGATAAAGGCTGCAAGGAGGAAAAGCTTCTTGGACCTGCTGCTGAGAGGTTGACTTAAGGTGGAAATTTTACTTTCTTTTTCCACTCTTTGCCAGCCCTGAAAGCTAACATTTAAGTCTGCATATATTAAGAGATAATTTTTTTTTTTTAGAATCAATGTTTTCAACTCTTCATAAAATATATAGCATGTAGTCAGTCTGTTTGGGTTATATAACAAAATAGACTGGGTAATTTATAAATAGTAGAAACTTATTTTCTCATAGTTCTGGAGGCTGGGAAGTCCAAGATCAGAGCACCAGCAGATTTGCCCTCTGCTTCATAGGTGGTGTCTCTTGCTGCATCCTCACATGGCAGAAGGGGCAAACTGCTCCCTATGGCTTTTTTGTTTGTTTGTTTTGCAGATAACAAATGAGTATATCAGAATATGACATTTTGGGAAAAATATAATGAAAAACAAAACTGTATCATTTTACAAATGTAAATACAGAGAAACATTCTAGATGGAAGCACATGAACTTTATAACAATAAACTTCATAACAATGCTACTTCTATGGAGGAGGAAAAGGGATTAGAAATACATGGAATAGGAGGGCGGATCCAAGATGGCCAAATAGGAACAGCTCTGGAGTGCAGTTCCCAGCGAGAACAATGTAGAGGGTGAATGATTACTGTGTTTCCAAATGAGTTATTACTGTTCACAGACAAGGAGATTCCTGGGCTGGAAAGTGCCACGAGTTTCAAGCACAGCTGTTTCAGCTGGCGCAGGGGCTCTCCACACAAAAACTCACACAAATCTGGGTGGCTGCTTCAACTGGCACCTGGAATGCCTGGGAGACAGAGTCGCCTGTTCAACTGAAAAAAAGGGACCTGAAACAGGAAGCTAGGTGACAAACCCACAGCCAATATCATACTGAATGGGCAAAAACTGGAAGCATTCCCTTCAAAATCTGGCACTAGACAAAGATGCCCTCTCTCACCACTCTTATTCAATATAGTATTGGAAGTTCTAGCCAGAGCAATCAGGCAAGAAAAAGAAATAAAGGGTATTCAATTAGGAAAGGAGGAAGTCAAATTGTCTCTATTCACAGATGACTTGGCTGTGTATTTAGAAGACCCCATCATCTCAGCCCAAAATCTCCTGAAACTGATAAGGAACTTCAGTAAAGTCTCAGGATACAAAATCAATTTGCAGAAATCACGAGCATTCCTATACACCAATAACAGACTAACAAAGAGTCAAATCAAGAACAAACTGCCATTCACAATTGCTACAAAGAGAATAAAATACCTAGGAATACAACTAACAAAGGATGTAAAGGACCTCTTCAAGGAGAACTACAAACCACTGCTCAAGGAAATAAGAGAGGACACAAACAGATGGAAAAACATTCCATGCCCATGGTTAGGAAGAATCAATATCGTGAAAATGGCCATACTGCCTAAAGTAATTTCTGGATTCAATGCTGTCCCCATCAAGCTATCAATGACCTTCTTCACAGAACTGGAAAAAACTACTTTAAACTTCATATGGAACCAAAAGAGAGCCTGCAAGCCAAGACAATCCTAAGCAAAAAGAACAAAGCTGGAGGCATCATGCTACCTGACTTCAAACTATACTACAAGGCTACAGTAATCAAAACAGCACGGTACTGGTACCAAAACAGAGATATAGACCAGTGGAACAGAACAGAGGCCTTGGAGGCAATGCCACACATCTACAACCATCTGATCTTTGACAAAGCTGACAAAAACAAGCAATGGGGAAAGGATTCCCTGTTCAATAAATGGTGTTGGGAAAACTGGCTAGCCATGTGCAGAAAGCAGAAACTGGACCGCTTCCTGACACCTTACACTAAAAGTAACTCCAGATGGATTAAAGACTTAAACATAAGACCTAACACCATAAAAATCCTAGAAGAAAACCTAGGCAAAACCATTCAGGACATAGGCATAGGCAAGGACTTCATGACTAAAACACCAAAAGCAATGGCAACAAAAGCCAAAAAAGACAAATGGGACCTACTCCAGAGCTTCTGTACAGCAAAAGAAACAATTGGTAGAGTGAACAAGCAACCAACAGAATGGGAGAAAAATTTTGCAATCTACCCATCTGATAAAGGGCTAATATCCAGAATCTACAAAGAACTAAAACAGATTTACAAGAAAAAAGCAAACCCATTCAAAAGTGGGCGAAGGATATGAACAGACACTTTTCCAAAGAAGACATATATGCTGCCAACAAACATATGAAAAAATGCTCATCATCACTGGTCATTAGAGAAATGCAAATCAATACCACATTGAGATACCATCTCAAGCCAGTTAGAATGGTGATCATAAAAAAATCTGGAGACAACAGTTGCTGGAGAGGATGTGGAGAAATAGGAACACTTTTACACTGTTGGTGGAAGTATAAATTAATTCAACCATTGTGGAAGACAGTGTGGCAATTCCTCAAGGTTCTGGAAATAGAAATTCAATTTGACCCAGCAATCCCATTACTGGATATATACCCAAAGGATTGTAAATCGTTCTATTATAAAGACACATGCACATGTATGTTCATTGAGGCACTGTTTACAATAGCAAAGACTTGGAATCAACCCAATTGCCCATCAATGATAGACTGGACAAGGAAAATGTGGCACATATAACCATGGAATACTATGCAGCCATATAAAACGATGAGTTCATGTCCTTTGTAGGGAGATGGATGAATCTGGAAAGCATCATTCTCAGCAAACTGACACAAGAACAGAAAAATCAGACACTGCATGTTCTCATTCATAGGTGGGTGTTGAACAATGAAAACACATGGACAAAGGAAGGGGAGCATCACACACAGGGGTCTGTTGGTGGGTGCTAGGGGAGGGGCAGTGGAGGGTGGGGAGGCTGGGGAGGGATAACATGGGGAGAAATGCCAGATGTGGGTGATGGGGGGGTGGAGGCAGCAAACCACCTTGCCATGTATGTACCTATGAAACAATCCTGCATGATCTGCACATGTACCCCAGAACCTAAAGTACAATTAAAAAAAAAAGACTCAAGTTAGTGATAGGTACATATTAAGTACCCAATGAATTCTTGTTGAATAAATGAATTGTTGCCTTCTTTGTGCATCTTTATCTAATTCTCTGAAGCAAAAATTATTTTGTATTTATCTTTAAGTTTTTTCTCTTTGTATTTGGTTTCTAGCAGATTTACATGATGTGTGTTGGTGTGTTTTTATTTCTGTTTATCTTCATGGATATTGAAGGGCTTCTTCAATCTGTGGCTTGATGTATGTTTGTCAGCTTTGAAAAATTCTTGGTCATTATCACATATTGCTTTGCCTCCTTTCTTTCCCTCCTCTTTTGGGACTCTAACTCCATATATGTTAAATTTTTCTGCTAGGCCCCATAGGTCTCCTATATATTTTTTCTATCCTTTTTCCTCTATGCTTCATTCTGACTAATTTCCATTGTTTTATCTTCCAAATTGCTAGTCCCTTTTCCAGCTGTGTCTAATCTTCTGTTAAATTTATTTATTGAGTTACTGCTTTATAATATCAGTTTAGATTTTTCATTTGATTCCATTTTTTTATAGATTCTAATTATCTGATGACATTTTCAATCTTATCTATTTTTATCAACTTATCAATCATAGGCATTTTAGGGTATTTACATAACTCCTTGGATTTCTAGAGAGTTTGTTTCTATCATCTTTAAAAAAATTATTGGTCATGTCTCTTGGTATGTCTGTTAACATTTTATTGAATGCCAAATGTGTATAAAAATAGCAGAGATTATGAATGATACTTTCTTCTTCCAGGGAGAATTTAAAAACTATTTCAGCATTGTAACACTACTGATAGTCCTGCCCAGTTTCTTACAGTCTCAGAAGCCACTGTCTGCCTCTCTATAGGTGCTTCTTAGGAATCAGTAAATGCCTCAAGGGGAAAAATGTTTGCCCACATTGTTGGGCTCGTTTCTTTCTGCTTCCTTTCTCTCCTGTATCTTGGCCCTTTAAGTCCTGATTGTCTTGCTTGTCCTGAACTTCTAGCCCTGTTAGGTGATGAAAGTTCTGTTCAGCTGTTTTTTTTTTTTTTTTTTTTTTCCAGCTTCTTAGCAGCTGCTTTCTACTTGGCTTCTCAGTCCTTCCACACATGCTGCATATGAATCAGAAAATGCTCTGAGAAGAAAAGTGGAGTGAGTTGAGCTCACCTCAGTGAGTTTCTCTTTACTCTGGACTCTTGGCCCTGAAAATCCTGGCTTCCTTGAGTTTCCAACATCTTCAAAACAGGTTTTTTGTTTTTTCCATTTTATCATACCTTTATGGCAGTTGCACTGCTGTAAAGTAGTTTGCCATGGCTGGACGTGGGAGTCTGTGTGTTCTTCTGTACTTTCTTCTACTATAAAATTTCAGGCGTGTCTCTTTCTCCCATTTGTGAGTTCCGTTAGAACAAGGACCGTAATTTATTCCATTTATCTCTTGTAAAATGCGAGCTCATTCATTAATTCATTCAACATAGGTTTGGAGCACCTACTATGTACCAAGTGCTGAGGATAGAGCAGTGAAGAAGATAGACAAAGTCTCAGCTGTCATAGAGCACATGTCCCAGCATGGGAGAGTGCACACAAACAAACAAATAGCAAGAATATCAAATAGTAAAAGGTGTTACATACAGGATTAAATTGAAATTCTGAGGGAGAAGGTGGGTGGCTACCTAAAGCCTTCTCTAAGTGGGTAACCGTTAAGTTGAGGTCTGAATGACAAGAAAAAGTCAGCCATGAAATCTAGGGAATTTCCAGGTGGAAAGAGGAGCAAGGGTGAGGGACCAGGGAGTTTGCTAACGTGGATTAAATTTGTCGGATTCTAAATTAAAAATTTTAGCACTTGTAATATTTTCCTCTAAAATATTACAAATGGAACAATCTCTCCTTTCTGCATTTGAATATTGTATAACTTGCCAGTGAATATTATTTTTGTTACTCTCTAAATTTCCATTGTTTCTTTTTCACATGGAAAATAGGACAGTTCTTAGATGGGGAAAGATAACAGGATAAATCTATGGTTCAAAGGATGTATGCACTATTTTATTAATGAAAACTTGAAATGACTTATGTGGCATATTATTCTTCTCAAAAGCCTTGTTAGTATTTACCATTTTAAGAACTTTATACATTTTCAACTCATTAAGTCTCACAGCAACAACGTGAAGGAGGTTCTAATGTTATTATTGTCATTACACGCATGGGGACGCCGAGAGCTGTGGCACAGGGAGGTGAAATAACCAGCACAAAATCATATAGTTGACAAGTGAGGAAGCCAGGATTTAAACCTGGGAAGCCTGGCTCCAGAGTCTTTGGGCTAAACCACTATGCCTAGCAGTTAGCATTCAACAGAGACTCGAGTTTATGATAATCTCTCTGCAATTCAAAATATGTTCAGATTTGGATGTTATGAATTGAAATGTTTATAAATGTTTCAGCCAACATTTTCTTTTTTTTTTCTTCAACTTTTATTTTAAACTCAGGGGTACATGTGTAGAATGTGCAGGTTTGTGACATAGGTAAACGTGTGCCATGGTGGTTTGCTGCACAGATCATCCCATCACCTAGGTATTAAGTCCAGCATCCATTAGCTATTGTTCGTGATGCTCTCTCTCCCCCATTTGCTCCCTGACAGGCCGTAGTGTGTGTTGTTCCCCTCCCCATGTGTCCGTGTCTTCTCATCATTCTGCTCCCACTTATAAGTGAGAATATGCAGTGTTTGGTTTGGTTTTCTGTTCCTGTGTTAGTTTGTTGAAGATAATGGCCTCCAACTCCATCCATGTCCCTGCAAAGGACATGATCTCCTTCTTTTTTATGGCTGCATAGTATTGCATGGTGTATATGTACCACATTTTCTTTATCCAGTCTATCATTGATGGGCATTCAGGTTGATTCCATGTCTTTGCTATTGTGGATAGTGATATAATGAACAAACACATGCATGTATTTTTATAATAGAATGATTTATATTCCTTTGGGCATATACTCAGTAATGGGATTGCTGGGTCAAATGGTATTTCTGCCTCTAGGTCTTTGAGGGATTGCCACACTGTCTTCCACAATGGTGGAACTAATTTCACCTCTACCTACAGTGTGAAAACATTCTTTTTTCTCTGAAACCTCTCCAGCATCTGTTGTTTTTGGTTTTTTAATAATAGTCATTCTGATGGGGGATCCAAGATGGCCAAATAGGAATAGCTCTGGAGTGCAGTTCCCAGAAAGAACAGCAGAGAGGGTGAGTGATCACTGCATTTTCAAACGAGTTTTTACTGTCCACAGACCAGGAGATTCCCAAGCTGAAAATCACTACAAGTTTCCAACATGGCTGTTTCAGCTGGGACCAGGGGTCTCCGCACAAAAACTCACACAAATCTGGGCGGCTGTTTCAACTGGCGCGTGGAACGCCTGGGATACAGAGTTGCCCATTCAACCGAAAAAAAGGGGGCTGAAACAGGGAGCCAGGTGATCTGGCTCAGCAGGTCCCACCCCTACAAAGACCAGCAATCTGAAATGCTCTGGACTGAGAGTTTCGCAGCAAGTGCAGCTGGACCCGGGATGGTCCAACTTGGTCGGGGGAAGGGCATCAGCCATTACTGAGGCAGTCCACCACTACTGAGGCAGTCTGCCATAACTGAGGCAGTCCACCATTACAAGGCAGTCCGTCACTACTAAGGCAATCCGCTTTTACTGAGGCAGTCCACCATTACTAAGATAGACTGCCATTCCTGAGGCAGTTCTAACTGTGCCTCTGTAAACAAAACCACAAGGAAGTTCACACAGCAGCTGGCCAGAGCCCACGGCAGCTCAGCAATGCCTCTGCTGGCAGACTGTGACTAGACTACCTCCTTGCTGGGCAGGGTATCTCTGAAAAAAGGCAGCAGCACATCAGGAACTTAATAATAAAGCCTCACCTTCCCAGGACAGAGCACCTGGGAAAAAAAGCGATTATGAGTTCTGCTGCAGCAGACTTAAACGTACCTGCCCAGCAGCTCTGAACAGAACAATGGAACTCACAGCTCAGCACTTGAGCTCCTATAAGGGACAGACTGTCTCCTTAAGCAGCTCCCCAAACCCCATATATCTAAAGAGACACCTCGTAAAGGAGAGCTCAGGCTGACAGCTGGTGGGTACCCTTCTAGGAGAAAGATAACAGAAGAAGAAACTGGCAGCAACCCTGACTGTTCTGCAGCTCCCACAGGTGATCCCCAGGCAAGCAAGGACTGGAGTGGACCTCCAGCAGTCCTGCAGCAGAGGGGCCTGACTGTTAGAAGGAAAACTAAAAAACAGAAAGAAATAACCCTAACATCAACCAAAAGGACACCCACTCAGAGACCGCAACCGAAAGTCACCAACTACAAAGATCATAGGTAGATAAATCCATGAAGATGAGAAGAAACCAGCACAAAAAGGATGAAAACACCAAAACCAGAACGTCTCTCCTCCTCCAAGGGATCAGGACTCCTTACCGGCAAGGGAACAAAGCTGGATGGAGAATGAGTCTGATGAATCAACAGAAGCGAACTTCAGAAGGTGGGTAATAACAAACTTCTCTGAGCTAAAAGAACATGTTCTAACCCAATGCAAAGAAATTAAGAACCTTGAAAAAAGTTAGATGAAATGCTAATGAGAATAAACAGCTTAGAAAGGAATATAAATGAATTGATGGAGCTGAAAAACACAACACAAGAACTTCGTGAAGCATACACAAGTTTCAATAGCTGAATCGACTAAGCAGAAGAAAGGATATCAGAGACTGAAGATCAACTCAATGAAATAAAATGAGAAGGCAAGATTAGAGAAAAAAGAGTGAAAAGAAATGAACAACACCTCCAATAAATATGGGATTATGTGAAAAGACCTAATCTACATTTGATAGGTGTACCTGAATATGACAGAGAGAATGAATCCAAGCTGGAAAACACTCTTCAGGATATTATCCAGGAGAACTTCCCCAACCTAGCAAGGCAGGCTAACATTCAAGTCCAGGAAATACAGAGAACACCACAAAGATATTCCTCAAGAAGAGCAATCCCAAGGCACATAATCATCAGATTCACCAGGATTGAAATGAAGGAAAAAATGCTAAGGGCAGCCAGAGAAAAAGGTTGGGTTACCCACAAAAGGAAGCCCATCAGACTCAAAGCAGATTTCTCAGCAGAAACCCTACAAGCCAGAAGAGAGTGGGGGGCCAATATTCAACATCCTTAAAGAAAAGAACTTTCAACCTAGAATTTCATATCCAGCCAAACTAAGCTTCATAAGCAAAGGAGAAAGAAAATCCTTTATGGACAAGCAATTTCTGAGAGATTTCATCACCACCAGGCCTGTCTTACAAGAGCTCCTGAAAGAAGCACTAAACAAGGAAAGGAACAACCAGTATCAGCCACTCCAAAAACGTACCAAATGTTAAAAACTATTGACACAATGAAGAAACTGCATCAACTAATTGGCAAAACAGCCAGATAGCATCAAAATGGCAGGATCAAATTCACACATAACAATATTAACCTTAAATGTAAATGGGCTAAATGCCCCAATCAAAAGACACAGACTGGCAAATTGGATAAAAAGTCAAAACCCATCAGTGTGCTGTATTCAGGAAAC